>JABYPW010000435.1:0-26227 GCA_016880775.1 Phymatotrichopsis omnivora | reverse complement strand
GTGTAATATAGGGGGAGAGGGGGAGAAGGCGGCTTTTTTTTTTTTTTTTTTTTTTTCCTTGGCCTAGTTTGGTGGATTGGTGTTTACTTTTTTCATTTTTTATTTTCTTTCCCCCCCTCTTTTGTTGGTATGGCTAGGTTTGGGTGAAAATAAAGTATCTATTTCCTTTTTTTTTTTTTTTTTTGCAAGTATTTTGAAGGCCGTATACAATTTTTGCTGCTAGCGTAGTATAGTAAGTGATAATTTGTGAATCTCCCTGCTTTCACAAAAGCGAAATGAAGCAAAATGAAACAGCCCCCGCGTATGCATTATTGCTTGAAAACCGAAACCTTCCCCTATCCTCGTGGACTCTCCACTTTTTCACCCCGGGTGGCTGGTGGATGTTTTGTGGCCTTTAGGTGCGTTGATATTTTTTTCAGCGGAGGCTGCGTCATGGAGGTTGACTGCATTTTTTTTGTTTTATTTTACTCATTTAATTTATCTATTTATTTATATTTTATTTAATTAACTAATTGTTTGATTAATTATTTAGTTATTTATTACTAATAAATGCTATCCTATGGGTTTATCTAGCAGTTGGTATCCGTTTACCAACTGGTATATATATACTAGTTTCTAAACCTCCCTTCCTGGATTCAGAATCTGTAGAGACCCCACCACCAGCCCCCTGTAGATAATTGGAAGTCTCCAAATAGTTTTATATTTCCGAACATAATTCCGACTTTCATTTACGCTAACCAGAAGCAGAAACCCTCATGATACACCACATGTACTACGTGTGGAATTAAGCTCATGCGACTCCAAATACACTGTACTCTCAACAGGAACATTGAATAACCACTACAATACATACAAAATTGTCATGGGAGATGACAATTATTATGACGAGTTTTTGCTTTTTGCTGTTAGCTTGAAAAAGACAAAGAAATCATGATTGCGTTACTAGGAATTGCTCTTATTGATCACATTAGGGAACAGTGATAATGACAATGAGAATATTACCTTAGTTGAACCAATTTGCCTCCAAATCCTCACTCCATGAATGCATGGCAATGTTCATTCAGTAGTTAAGAAGACTGTGCATTCAAACTACCTATGGGTTTTGATGTTCATACACTTATGATGATACTTGAATAAGGATTTCATAAAAAATAGGAAACAGAGACTATTATGTGTAAAGATGTTAATATTTATGTAATGGAGATATAAGCAATGGCTTTGAAAATTGGCAGCATTCACAGGAACTCTAGGGGAATGAAGAGAGCTTCCTCAGGTAGGAGACTTGAGTTTCCCTATCGATATACTCTAATAGTGATAGGGCATGTACACTTAATGAAGAGCAAAGACATAGTCATACATTATAGGAGTATTAGGTTATACCTTCACTTGCTAAACTTGTCATGGTAGCCTTTATATAACTATTATGATTATCAGTCACATTGGCTTACATAGGGAACCATGTATGGTAAGGGGAAACTTGCTTTTATAAACTCAACTAGTAATTATAGAACTATACATAGTTAGGAAAAACCCATAACCAACTAGGAAATTATAGTATAGTAGAGGAAGCAGGATTCAAACCAATGATATTATACATTACCATATAATGATACAAGAACAGCTATACCATAAGGCTATTCTCCCTAAGGTTCCTTAGATAAGAGTTCATCTTTTATATAATATTCTTCATATACTATAGCATAGTTAGGTAAATTCGAATAGGAAAGTTATACCTAGCTAGACATAAATAACTCAATCTCCCTACCTTTTTCTACCTATACTACTATGAAGACTTGAAACCCTATATTATAGTATCTTCTATTGCTGTAATAGGGAAACAAAATACCAAGAAATTTTGCTATAAAACATGTATATAGTTAAATAGCTCTAGGCTTCCATAGTTAACATTCTTAAATTTAGCTAATTTATTGATGGTGATGATGATTGTTCATTTTTATTTTGAATACAGGAGACTATCTACTTCATATATCCTCTACAAATAGTATCAATTGTACCTACAGTCATCCACATGCAGTCATAGACTATGGTGTAGCACCGTAGCACAAAAAATAAAGAAATGAATAAAGGAAAAGAGTATGATCATAGTATGCAGTAAAGAATATTAAAATAAAAACAAAAGAAAAGCTAAGTAGCCTATCTGATTCCCTACATTTCTCCTCTACCCTTCCTAAAAGAAAAGAAAAGAAAAGAACTAAAAGAAATAGTAGATATTACTCAAAGTTTGGTGATAGATAAGTGAGATCGATCAAGTGTCATTTTGGTAACCCCTAGTACTACTCTGGTAGGCCTGAGCACCTCTCCTAGGAACTCTGAGAGCAAGACATAGGAAATTAAGGAGGTTTTAATAGCCAGAGTCCCTATATAGTATAAGTTATAATAGAGGATAAGGTGAGTAGCACTTATAGTGACTACCATCCTATTTGTTAACAACTTATTATCCTGTAGACCCTACCTACTTGTTTCTACCTAAGCAAGTTGTCTATGGTAGGACAGTGAGGTAACAGCCATCAGATCTTTTGAATCGATAGAGTTTCTTAGGTTTTGTTACAAGGGAGCAATGTTATACTAGCTGAGGTTTAATAGTTAGCAAGGTAAACTAAGAGACCAGGCTATTATAGAACACTATATCTGTAGTCTTCCTAGGTACTAGGTTATACATGGAACCTAGTTCCAGGTCAACAAAAGGGTTATGTCAGAATCTGTGAGTACCTCTTCCTTTAAGTTTAGCCACTAGACCACATGATGAGTATTATTACCACTCAGCTCTAACTAAGCTGAGTAGGGCTTTGATAGTATAACATATATAGGATTAGCTATACATGATCATTGACGAGACTTGTTACCTTGATCTCACCATGATATACTAATCAGCCATATCATCAGAGGATATGACCTGAGGAGGTATCCTCTCTGATGATATGGCTGATCTTGGTAGAATATGAGCTGATTCCTAATAAATATATTTGATTATATTCTACAAAATTTGAAATAGTATATGGGAATTTGTAATAGAATATTTCTATAGGATTCTTTTCCTTTATAATTCCTTACATAATCTCTTAGTTTGAATTAGGTATTTAAGAGTGAGGGGATGAGTGATATGTTATATTTTCTCTTCTCTCTCTAGCCTTTATCTTGAGTCTTGAACCATCTATAAGCCTTAAAAATATACTTTGCTATTCTACTCCTAAGATCTTTATCTTTCTTGACTCTACAATAAACATGAAAACACAAGTAGTTATAACTTGCCAGTTAAGATATCTGAGTTTACTCAGTAATACCCTCTTACGAAACTTCTCATACCAACACTTGTATCTACATCCTTTACAAGTCTCCTATCATACTATATTTTTATTGAGATAGCTTCTTAAGATACTCTAATGACTGATGTAGCTACTACTCTTACACTAGTCATAGGAAACAATCTTGCCAGACCCTTAAGGTATATGTAAGCTACATACTCTTCTACTTCCTCTGTAGGGACCTATAAGATTATCCTGAATGATGAGGAATTAGAATACACAAACTGCCATCAATCAGCAATTTTTAGGGAATATAATGGCACTATTAGGGCTATCCTAGACAGTTGGGAATTCTTAGGAGAAATTGTGTTCCAAGCTATAAAGAATGATCTCAATGCCACATTCCTGAAGCAAAGAAATAACATTGCCAATATTCTCTGCTCCATGATCAAGATATATCAGGAGACCAAATAAGATCTACTATCTATGATAGTAGCCTTCCCCTATACTATCACTAACTATCTACTCTAAGCTATAGAGTAGACCTAGAAGGAGAGAAAGGAGAATACTAAGGGAAGTTGAGGTAAATACCTTAGATAGCTCAATAAGGGACCAGTTAAAGAGGGAAATATTTAACCTGAAAGAAAGGTTAACTGATGCTAACCTATAAATATTCAATGCTATAGCAGACTCCTCCTACCTTAAGAAGCTGGCACCAGATCTATCACAGTAATAGGGACTAGTTGGAACCCTCCAGGAAGACCTAGATAAGATGGTAGCTTCTACAGTTCTATCTTCAGATAGAACTGTTAAAGGCAAGGGAGTAGGTCCTTCAGGTTCAGTCAACTATAGAAGCTTCTACCCCCTACTTTATACATATAAAGGAGGAGGTTAAGTAGATAAAGCTTGACCTTATAATGGTATAGGATGATTCCAAGTTCTGGATAGAGAAGTATTATAGTACAGTGGAACATGTTTCATTACCTAACTCTCTATACTAGTCCCTAGTAAGACCTTCCCTATCTCCTCCTCTGATTAGCTATATTTTAAGAAGCACTATTCTTCCTAAACCTACTCTATACTTATAACCAAGTCTTCACCAAAATCAGATTCTAGTATTTAGTAAAGCTGGCCCTTCAAGGTAGGAGAAACAACCCAAGGTCTAGGACTTTGAAAGCTTTATGCTAAGAAGATCCTTATATAGGCCTACTTCTATTCCTACTCCAGAGCCTCTAGCCAAGTATCTAGGCCTAATAGCCAAAGATATTGAGAACATTATAATAAGGCTCCTTAATAGGTAAATGCCTACTACTCCTTATCCCCCTCCTATTGTACCTCCTAGGCCAGCAGTGTCCCCAGCTGAGCCTCTGCAACTATCCTACTATTTGAGTATGATTCCTCTACCTGCTATGCCTACAAACTTCAAGGGTCCTAAACTGTTAACGGTGCGTATCTCAGGAGGTAGATAAGTTCAGTAAATACAAGTAGGCACGAAGCTATAAGTATTACTGAGTGGACTCAGATATCTCAACTTATTCTTCTCAACTAAACAAGTGTTTCTTCATGTCTACTAAGAGATTTGGAACGATGATAAGAAGTCGCAAAGATAAGGCGAAATATATTCTTAAGACTCGAAGCTAGTCTCGAAGCTAAGGAAGAAAGGAAGGAAAGACAAGAGAGCGTCTTATATGATTTTCCCATTATTATTATTTTACATCCCATTTCCTCCAGCAGGGCATTTACACTTAATTAAAAGCAAGAACATAACCGGTGAAAACAGGATGGTCCTCCGCCTACTCGTGCCGTAAAATATATAAGAAGGAAAAAGAAATGTAAGGAAAAAAGGAAAAAGGAAAAGAAGAAGAAAAAATAATAAAGAAAAAAGAAAAGAAAATTGTGCCCCGTCCAGCGCTCCTTCTCATTCTAAGTTCCTAGCCCTTCGGTACCCTTTCCGACTCTTCGCTAGTTCCTCCTCTTACAGCTATCACTACCTTCGGGGGTTCCGGTGGGGGGTCAGGTGGTCTTCCTAGGCCTTTTTCGACGAGTTTGGTCCAGAGGTCGGTGTTTTTGTAGAGTAAATCTTCGACTGTTTGTTTTCCGACGAGGTGTCTCTAGGCTGTTGGCGTTGAGCATTCGGTGAGGTAGTGCTTTATGGATTGGGCCTCGCCGCAGGTGCATATGTTTTGGTTTCTTTGGTAATGGAGGAGGTTGGGGACGTACGCGTGACCCGTCCTAAACTGGTATGCTCTTGCGGCGACGTATTTGTCCAGGGTGCTGTACGGGTCGTTTTTCGGTGTCGGCTTTCCGGCGTATTCCTCGAAGGCTTTTCCTAGTCTTTCTTTGGCTCGGGTTTTTATGTTGCTTCTGGTTACGGTCTTCCGTTTTTTGGCTTCTGGCTTTTTTGACTGGGCTTTCGCCATTTGGTCTGCTCGTTCATTACCTTGGATACCTTTGTGTGCCGGTACCCATGCTAGACTTGTCGTGATCTCCTGTTCCGCTAACTGGAGGTTGAGCTTGAAGATTTTTTCGGCGATGTACTGGGTGGGACTCGGGTAGGGGTTGGTAGCTGCGACGAGTGCTGCCTGGTTGTCCGTGTAGATTTTGACCGATGTGAAGACGTTTTTTGCGGTGAGCTTTAGGGCTAGGTCGAGTGCTTCTAGGATTGCGTCCAGTTCTCCGTCAAAGACGTGTACTCTGCTTCCTAGTGTTTTCGATCGGCCTCCGATTTGTTTGTTGTTTAGGTACGCTACTACTGCGTTCCCGACTTGGCTGTTTTTCCCTACCTGTGAGGCGTCTGTGTACATCGTGAGCTGTTCCGGGGGGTGCGACTTTGGGTGATCGTTTACTGCCTTTTCTTTGGATTCCGGGAAAGGGTCCAGCTTTAGTTTTCCTTTTGCGCTAATTGGCCATAGTCTTTCAGGAGGGGGGAGGTGGTGATACGTTAGGGTGTTCGTCCCAAGGTCCTCTCTGATTGCGTGAATCATCGCGTATATCTGGAGCATTCTCTTCCTGGAGTGATGTCCTTCGGGTTCCGCTTTCCAGGATAGTGCTCTCGGGGATTTTGCTCTGTCTTTGTTTCTGCCTGGCATGGGGGGTATTCTCTTGTAGTTGGGGTGCTCAGGTCCTATGGTGAGCAGCCTTGCTCCGTAGTTGGCCTGGTATCTCGCGATCTGGAGGTGTGCTGGCCATACGTTTGCTTCCGCTAAAGCTTTTCAGTTGCTGGAGTTTCTGAACATTCCACATGCCTATTTGGTTGCTGCTGCTATTGCGCTGTCAAGGGTTCTGTGGGCCTTTTCGTTGATGTTGTAGGGGTGGAAGGTGTCCGCTCCGTACAGTAGCGAGGGAAGCACTACTGCTTTGACGAGCTTTAGGGCCATTGCGGGATTTAGGCCGTTTCCTCTTGAGGATAGGCAGGATATTCTGGCTGTGGCAGCCTGCGCGCTTTGGGTTCTGTATTGGCAGTACGCTAGTATGCTCTCTTTTTGGTCCAGGATGATACCTAGGTATTTGACCTTTTCCTGGTGTTTGAAGACCTTGCCTTGGATTTCTATGCTGGGTTTAGTGTCCTGCTGGCTTGGGCTGACGTGCTGTAGCTCTGTTTTCCCCTCGGATAGTGATAGCTTTAGTTTTTCCAGTGATCTCTGCAATTTGCCCCTGCAGTGTTCTTCCAGTTTTTCAATGTTTTCCTCGTAGCTGTCGCTCTCTGCCATGATACACAGGTCATCTACATACATGTACAGTTTGAGTGCCCCGCTGTCTCTTGTCAGTTGTGCCACGTATATGTTAAAGAGAAGGGGGGAGATTGGGGATCCTTGTGGGACTCCTGTCTTTATTGATCTGAAGGTTGACCTGGTTCCTCTGTCCAGGAAGGCTAGTTGGCGGTTTGCTAGGAAGGATGCGACCCAGTGTTGGATGTACTTGGGGGTGTTGTTTTCTTCCAGTATTCGTAGGAGTTCTTTAATGTTGACCCGGTCGAAGCCTTTCTCTATGTCCATGAAGAGGAGCGTGACCCTTTTTCCTCTATTTTTGGCGTCTCTTATGTCATGTTTTAGTGCGTTGACTGCGTCTATTGTTGACCGTCCCGGTAGGGCTCCGTATTGGTTTTCCGTTATCATTTGGTGGTCGATTGCGTGCTGGGATAGTCTTATTGCTATGACTTTTTCTAGGATCTTTGCGAGGGTGTCTATAAGGAAGATGCATCGGTATGCGTTCGGGTCTGAGTAGCTGGGTTTCTTGGGTTTTGGGATCGCTATGCCCAGTGTCCTTTTGAATATTGTTGGGTGAACCCCATGTTTCAGCAGGGGGTTTAAGAGCTTCAGGAGGATGGAGCTGTTCGCTTCCCAGAGATTTTTCCAGAGGTTGTACTGTATTTTGTCGGGTCCTGGTGCCGTCGTATTGGACGTATTCCTTAAGGCGTATTTGATCTCTTCCGGCGAGATGTCTTCTGTGTCATCTGGGTTCTGTAAGGGGGGGAGCAGGGGGTCCTCTGCTTCTTTTGGGAAATAGTGGTCTATCAGGGCTTGGGCTTTCTGGTCTGGCGTTTCTGCTCCGTTTATCGGCGGGAGGGGGTAGTCTCTGGCTAGCCTCGTATACCTTAGCGCTGTCCAGAGGTCTTTGAGGTTTGCTTCCTGTAAGAATTTGTTCCAGTGGTCTTTTTTGGTTTGGTGGACTAGCTTTCTAAATTCTTTTTTCTTGGCTAGGTAGTCTTCTTGGGCTTTCGGGGAGTTTCTGTTCTTTTTTGCTTCGTATCGGGCTTGTGTCATTTTCTTTCTGGAGGTGTCAAGGTTGCTATCCCACCATGCTTTGGATTTGCTGGTGATGGTCCTCATTGGTAGCGCTTTGTTCTTTTTTGCGCATGCGATTAGGTTGTTTTTGTTGTTTTCTAGCCATGCGTCTGGGTTGTTGGGGTCGAAGGGAGATGGTTCCCAGTTTTCTAGGTTTTCTTTTACTTTGTCCCAGTCCGCCTTCGCGTAGTCTAGGGTGACCTTTTTGTGTTGTGTGCCGCTTGGTTTGGAGAGGGTGATCACTATGACCTCATGGTCGCTGTTCGTTTGGTGGTCGTCTGGGCAGATCTGCCAGTCTGTGCTCCATTCTGTTGCCATTGGGGATAATAGTACTAGGTCGATCGTTGTGTCTCTTTGGTTTTGTTTTGGGTTTCCGAGTCTTGTTGGTTGTTCTGGTTCGTTGAGTAGGTAGTATCCTTCACTTGTTGCTTTTTCTACTATGGGTTCTGCTCTTTCAGTTTCGTGGGAGTCTGTTGCTCCCCACTATGGGTGGTGGAGGTTGAGGTCTCCTAGGACTAGGTTTTTGTTGCTTGTGAAAATTTTGTCCCAGTTTTGGTCTTCTCTTTTGGTTGCGGGGGGGAGGTAGATGTTCGTTATGTCTAGGTAGTTGTGTTTGTTGACGAAGAGTCTGACCACTTGCTCGTCGCCTGCTTTATTTCGGATCGGGAAGGGGTTAATGGGGGAGGATTTGTTGACGTAGAGGGCCACTCTCGACCTTGTCGTGCTGCTGGGGTAAAAACGGTAGAAACTGTTGTGCGATAGGGGGACGTTGCTGAAGGTGGGCGGTTCCTGGATGGCGACCACGTTTGCTTCGTTTTTCACGGCGGTGTTAATAAGCGATTGGAAGTTGCTTTGGGATCTGTTGCAGTTGTGTTGTAAGATTTTAAAGACTGGATGTGGGTCTAATCCCCACTGTATTTTTTCTCCTTGGTTTGCCATTTTACAATTCAGGGTGCATTTCGGTTTCCATAAGAATCTGGTCCATCCATTCCTTTTTCTTACCTTCCAGTTCTCTGTTGTAGAGGTCTTTTGCTGCTTTTACGTCTGGGCAGGAGGGGTTGGTGGCCTTATGTTCTCCTTTGCAGTTTGTGCAGATGAGCTTGTTGTGTTCGCAAGGGCCGTGGAACTTGCAGTACGGGCAGATGTGGTTTTTGGTGTTGTGGTGTGGGAAAGCTTGGTGCATGTTGCCGCAGATGTTGCAGCCTTCTTTTTCTTCTTTGCACATTGCGCTGAAGTGTCCAATCTTGAAGCAGCGGTAGCACACTGCTGTTGGGTTTGCTCTCAGGGATTTCATGACTTTGCAGGTTCGGTTGAAGATGACCACTTGTTTTCCTAGTTTCGGGACTTGATCTTCGGTGACTCGGATGGCCACTGCTGCGAATGCTCCTTTGGACAGGTTGTTCTTTCTGTCTTGTTCATTTTTCAGGTATCTCGCTGCTGCTATTTCCACGTCTGCTCCATAGAAGAGCTCTTCTGCCAGTTTGTTTACTGGGACTTCTCCTAGGGGTGCTGTGGGGACGGAATGGATTATGAGCTCGGTGAACATTGTTGCTACTCTGAAGCTGTCTCTTTCGACTTGTGGGTTGGTGGTGATTGAGGTTACATAGTTGAGGGTGTCAATGTACGGGACCAGGGATCTGGCGACAAGGGTGGGGGGGGTGGTGATTATTATTGTCGACTTGTAGTTTACTCTGACTGTAATGCTTCTGAGCTCGGTGGGTGCTCCTTTATCTGCTAGAGCTTTTACGTAGGCTTCTCTCAACTTTTCCGGGTTTGCTCTTGCGACTTCTGGGTGTACAACTCCGATCATGGGCGAGTGAAGCTCCCTTCTGGACACTGGGAAGTTTTTGGCTTTTTGGGTTCTAGGTTTTTGATTTTGGTTGGGTGTGTAGGCTGGTAGGGTGCTGTTTCCTTCTGCTGCTTTTTGCGCCCAATTTTTTGTTTCTTGTGTTTTGCTTGTTGGGTTTGCTGGTCCTGCTTCAGGTGAGGGGCTTTTGGAGGATTTTGGGGAGCTTTGTGCTCCTACATGCGATCCGGTTGGGTGTGGGGTGCTCTTTTTGCTGTTGCTGCTCTGGCTTTGGTGCTGCGGAGTTGGAGGTGCTGGGGGGGTAGCGGTGGTTGTGGTGGTCAGCCTATGCACCGTGGCCTTAAGGTGCCTTATTTCGTTCGATTGATCTTGTAGCTGTTTGTTGATTTGTCTTACATGGTCGTTTAGTTCGTGTCTTTCTGAGTGCATGTCGTCTAGCTTTCTCCAGATGTAGTTTAGTGCCTGTGCCATGCTTCCAAAGGCTTCAGCGTTAAGGAAGACTCTTTTGTCTTCGTTGTCTATTAGTTGTTGGAAAGTTTTCCCCTGGTTGTCGGGCATCATGCTCACTAGTTCGTATCTTGGGTGCATGGGGATTGGGGAGAATGTTTCTCTTTGAACTGTTTGGGCTCTTCTTTTGCTTTTGTCTGTGAACGGTCTGGTGGTTTTGTCTGATTCTGTGTCGGAGTCCTTGTCTGCATGCATGGACCTGTTGGATTTTGGGAGGGATGGGAGGGACGCGGTCGAGAGCAATCTGCTTCTGGATCCTTTGAACGTTGGGTAGCTGTCGTCTGGTTGTGCGCTCGGGGGCGTTGGGTTTCTGTTGATTCCTCTATCTACGTCCATGGTGGGTGAGTAGGGGGTGAGGTTTAGGATAGCCTCCGCTGTGCTCTGGTGCTGGGGCATTGGGGCGTATGGTGTGAGCTGTAGGATCGCCTCTGCCGTGCTCTGGTGGGGTTGGTTGTCCTCGTGTCCTTGTGCTAGGATCGTGGTATGTCCCGAGGAGGAGGTTTGGGTGTCATTTGGGGTTTAGACTGGGAGGTGAACTTCTTCTGCCATCTGTAGGCGTTGGACATCTTGTTCTATGAGCCTGTAATCGCGATTCTATTCATCTTGGGGGGCGATGTTTTCTTGGTTGAATAGGCGGGGGCTTTGGAATTCAGGGGTAGGGGTGACTGCGCTGTGCGCTTCGGAAAGGGTTGGTTGCGACGTCGGCAACCGGGTGCGAACGGGGTTGTTGATGATGGTGGGATCGAGTGCGGGCATGTTCTCAGATCTTTGGGAGGAGTTGGTGGACGCTTCTCCACTGGAGACAACGATGGGGTTTTGTTGGGACATTTTGGTTTTTCCGACCGTGGCTTTTGGTACTCTATTTTCAACTTAGCCTGTGAGCGGTGCTCCAACCTCTATCCGAGGGCCAGGCGGTGATGGGATAGATGTGCTTCTTGCCACAGGAGTTTGTTGGGTTTGTTGTTGACTATCGCGAAGGTAGGCGAGCTCTTCGTTGTAGCCGACCGTGTAATGTGGGGGGGGGGAAGGAAAGTGCAAGAGGCCCAAGACAAGAGAGCGTCGAAACTCTATTCCCATTTTTAGACAACTAGCTAACTAACTATCTAAGTACACTTTCCTCCAGCGGGGCGTCTTTTTCGCTAACTTAATAGGATGGACTAACTAAAGGAAAGACAAGAGAGCGTCGAAACTCTATTCCCATTTTTAGATAACTAGCTAACTAACTATCTAAATACACTTTCCTCCAGCAGGGCGTCTTTTTCGCTAACTTAATAGGATGGACTAACTGTAGGAAAGGAAGAAAAACGAGCGACATGGCTAAGAAGGAAGAAAGAAAGAAAAGAAAAAATAACCGAAAAGAAAAAACCCCTGAAACCCGCCATCTTCTTCTCTACATTCTAGATAAAGCGCTAACCCGAGTTCCTTCTCTTTAGCCTCTACCTAATGCTCTTCTCTATCCCTAAATGACTACTTGCGGAGGCTCTGGTGGTCCGGTCTTGCTCGGTGGTCTTCCTAGGCCTTTGTCGGTGAGCTTTTTCCAGTCATCCGGCTTTTTGTACAGTATCTCTTCGATGCTCGTTTCCGGCGGTATGTGATTTTTCGGGCTGGCGGTGGACGGGCATTCCCGGAGGAAGTGGGCTACTGACTGCGGCGCCCTGCAGAGGCATATGTTGTGTTGTCGGTCCCATGGTTTGAAGTTGGGGATATACACATGACCCGTCCGGAACTGATAGGCTCTCGTCGCCGCGTACCTTGGGAGGTGATCGTACTTGTCTATATAAAGTTCTTTTTTGTTCGTGAGCCGTGTCATGTTAGATTTGATTGAGGTCCGGATTCGCCTTTTGATGGTGCTCCTGGTTATGATCTTTTTGTTTCTTGCTAACTTCGTTATCGGGGGGAGTTATGAGGCTTTCTTCGCTTCTTGGTCTGCTTCTTCGTTACCTCTAATGCCGCTGTGCGCCGGTACCCAATCCATGTTGGCTTCGATGCCGGTTTCCATGAGCTTTGTGTTCATTCGGAAGATTTCTGCTGCGACGTTTTGGGTGTTCAAGGGGTAGGGGTCTTGGGCTGCCTGGAGCGCTGCCTGGGAGTCGCTTAGCACGGTGAGCCTGGTGATCTCTGGGTATTTCCTTTTTAGGTTCGCTGTGGCCTCGAATGCTAGTCTGATTGCTTCTAGTTCGCCGTCGAAAACCTGGAGGCCTAGTCCTTGTCCTTTGTTGAAATGGGTGACCTCTCTGCTTCCTAGATACGCGACTAGTCCTATTCCCACTTGGTTTTGGTCGCCTACTTGGGAAGCGTCTGTGAAAATGGCGAGGTGATTGTTTTCGAACGATCTCGGGAAGGTTTCGAGTTGTTCTTTTTTCTCTTTGTATTTCGCTAGCTTGGGTTTACCATGGGTGCTGATGGGCCATGTGCTTATCGGTGGCGCCAATTTGTTGAAGGCGAAGGGTCTTTCTCCGAGTTCTTCTCTGATGGTCCAGAGCATGGCGTCTATTTGGGGCATCCTTGTCATCGACCATGTGCTCGAGAAGGTTTGACAGTTCCATTTAGGGGTTCTTGGGGGTCTTGGGTTGTTGTTGGGCCTGTCTGGCATCTGTGGAATTCTGTTGAAGATGGGATGTTCTTTTCCTAAGGCCAGTATTCTTGCTCCGTAGTTCTTCTGGTATCTTTGGATCTCGACTTCGGGGGTGTTCAGGCCTGCTTCCAGAATGGCCTTGTTGTTGTTGGTGGTCCTGAACATTCTACATGCCCATTTTGCTGCTTGGCTTGACCCTTTTTCGAGTATGCTGAGGGCCTTTTCGGTGACCAGGTTTGGGTGGAAGGTGTCCGCTCCATAGTATAGAGCTGGGTATACCACTGCCCTTACTAACTTTTTTACCATGTGTACGCTGAGTCCTCTGGCTCCTGTGGCGAGTCTGCTGATATTGTGGAGGCTGGCTTGTGCTTGTCCTAGTCGATGCTGGCAGTGTTGGGTATATTTTTCCCCCTTGTATAGCATTACTCCTAGGTACCGTACTGTGTCCTTGTGCTGGATTGTTTCTCCGAGGATGTTGACAGGTAGCCTGTTTTCGGGTTCGGCCTTGGTGTGCTGTAGTTTGGTTTTCCCTGGGGATAGAGAGAGCATCAGGTTTTCCAACTTTCTTTTCAAAACCTTTTCCACAAACTCTTCCAAAATTCTGCAGTTTTCCTTATAACTATCACTTGAACAAAGGAGACAAATGTCGTCTACATACATGAATATTTTAACTTGCGCCCCGCTGTCTCTTGTCAGCTCTGCCACGTATATGTTGAAAAGGAGAGGGGAGATGGGAGATCCCTGTGGAACTCCTGGGTTGATGTCTTTTGGGTCTGACCGTGTTCCTTTATCGGAGAACGCGAGGTTTCGTTGGCTGAGAAAGGACCAGGTCCATCTGACTATGTATTCTGGGGTGTTTCCTTCTCTTAGGATGTCGAGTAGCTTTTTCTTGTTGACTCTGTCGAAACCTTTCTCTATGTCCATGAAGAGCATGGAGACCTTTTTTCCTTGGTTTTGTTCCCATCTGCTGTCGTGTTTGAGGGCATTTATTGCGTCCGTGACCGATCTCCCTAGGAGCGCTCCGTATTGGTTTTCCATGATCATGTTATTTTCTATCGTGTGCTGGGACAGTCGGGTGGCAACTATCTTCTCTAGGATTTTCCCTATGGTGTTGATGAGAAAGATGCATCTATAGCTGTTCGGGTTCTCGTATGAATCTTTCTTTGGTTTTGCCAGGCTGATCCCTAGTGTGCTCTTGAAGTTCTTGGGATGGACTCCATGCTGCATCAGCGGTTGGATGATCTGTATTATTGTAGAGGGGTTGGTTTCTGCGAGGTGCTTCCATAGTGTGTACCCTATTTGGTCTAGCCCCGGGGCGGTGGTATGCAGGGTTTTCCTTATGGCGTATTTGAGCTCCTCCGTGGTGATCTCCTCGTTGGTGAGCTGTTCTTTTGTTGGCGGGGGGGGGAGGGGGTCCTCTTGTATGGGAAAGAAGTGGTCGATCAGTGCCTGTGCCTTTTCGTTGGGGTTTGTTGCGCCATTTATTGGCGGAAGGGGAATGTCTCTTGCTGGTCTGGTGTACTTGAGGGCTTTCCAGAGGTCTTTGTTGTTTATTTCTGCTAGGAATTTGTGCCAGTGTTCCTTTTTGGTCTCGTATACTCTGTGTCGGAAGTTTCTTTTTGCTTCGGTGATTTCTTGTTTGGTTCCATTTCTTCTAGTTTTTTCTAGCGCCTTTTTCAGTTCGCTTAATTCTTTGTTCCACCACGGTTTCGATTTGGGGAGGATGGTTATCATTGGCAGGGATTTGTTTTCTTTTATTTTGTTCATAAGGTTTTCGATTGTCTCCGTTGTCCAGTTGTCCGGATCCTCTGGTCAGAACTGGGGGGCCTTCCATTCTTTGGCGTTTTCTTCTATTTTTTCCCAGTCGGCTTTTTTGAAGTCGTATCTCACTGTCTTTTCGTATGATGGCTGGTTCGAGTCTAGTGTGATCGCTATGACTTCGTGGTCACTGGTGGTTTAGGCTTGGTCGGGGGCAATTTGCCTGTTTGTTCTCCAGTTTGCCAGGTCTGGGCTGACGAATGCTAGGTCTATTGTTGTGTCTCTTTATTTTCCTTGTCCTATCCTGGTGGGGGTGTCTTGTTCGTTGAGGAGGTGGTAGAGGTTTTTGTTTGCTGAGTCTACTAGCGGCTCTGCTGCTCTTGCTTCGTCTTTTGTGCTTTCTTCCCACCATGGGTGGTGGAGGTTCATGTCTCCTAGGACTATGTTTTTGTTTGGCGTGAAGATTCGGTCCCATGGTACTTCCTTGGCTTTTTGTTCTGGGGGCTTGTATATGTTGGTAACGTCCGTGTACTTGTTTTTGTTCCAGTATATTCTCGTAACTTGATAGTCTCCGTCTTTCGTCCACTGGGGAAAGGGCCTTGTTCTGCCGTCTATTCTTACGTAGGTGGCCACTCTTGACCTTGTGGTGTTGCTGGGGTAAAAGCGAGCGTATCCTTGAAAGGTTGGGGGGGCGTTGTTGAAGGTTGGGGGTTCTTGTATTGCGATTACGTTTGCTCCGTTCTGCACGGCCGTTTGCATTAGGGATTGGAAATTTGCTTGGGATCTGTGACAATTGTGTTGCAGGATTTTAAGGATTGGATGTGGGCCGAGGTCCCACTGTATTTTTTCCTCCTTTTGCTCCATTAATTTTCTTGGTTCATTTCGATTTCCATGCTGATTTGATCCATCCATTCTTTCCTTCTTTCTTCGACTTCTCGTGTATACTGATCTTTGGCTGCTTTGACAGCCGGGCAATTGGGGTCGGTGGCCTTATGTGGTCCTTTGCAATTAGTGCAAATTAGCCCTTTGTGCTTGCAGGGGCCACTGTACTTGCACCGTGGGCAAATGTGATTCTTTGTGTTGTGGTGGGGGAATAGATTGTGGAGATTTCCGCAGAAGTTGCACCCTTCTTTTTCTTCTCGGCACATTGCGCTGAAGTGCCCGATCTTGTAGCAGCGGAAACACACTGCTGTTGGGTTTAGTCTGAGCGATTTCATGACCTTGCAGATTCGGTTGAAGAGGACTACTTGTTTACCGAGCTTTGGGACCTGGTCTTCTGTGATGCGTACGGCCACTGCTACATAGGCTCCTCCTGACAGGTTGTTTTTCCTGTTTTCTTCGCTTTTTAGGTAACAGGCCGCTGCTATTTCTACGTCGGCGACGTAGAAGAGTTCTTCGGCCAATTTGTGGATGGGGACTTCTCCTAGGGGGGCGGTCGGAACTGAGTGGATGACCATTTCTGTGAACATGGTTGCTACTCTGAATCCATCTCTTTCGACTTCGGAGTTCGTGTTTTCTTTGGTGACATAGTTTAGAGCATCGATATATGGGACTAGCGCGCTCGCTGTGAAGGTTGGTGGGGTGGTGATGATTATGGTAGACTTGTGGTTGACTCTAACTGTGAGCCCTCTAAGCTCCGTAGGGGCTTTTTGTTCCGCTAGCACTTTGACGTATGCTTCTCTGAGTTTTTCAGGATTTGTTCTGGTGATGCTTGGGTGGTGAACTCCTATGGTGGGAGAGTGGAGTTCTCTTCTGCTTGTGGGGAAGGTTTTGACTTTTTCTTTCTCTTTTCCTTTTCCTTTGTCTTGTTTTTTCGGGTCCTGTGGGGGTGTGCTGTTGTTGTTGTTGTTGTTTTGGGCGATTCTCTGTGCCCAAGTTTGGGGGCGGCTATTCTGGTTTGTGTTCGTGTTTGCGCCATCTGGCGACCCCTCTGGGGGGGATGGTGGTGTTTTGCCTGATGGGGTTGGGGGGGTGTTTCTGGGGGGTTGGGTGCTTTGTTGAGAGCTTTGTTGAGTGGTCGTGCTGTTGGTGAGCCTGTGCACTATCGCTTTCAGGTGTCTGATTTCGTTGGTTTGGTTCTGTACGAGTTGGGTGATCTCTTTCAATTGTTTTTCATGTTCGTATTTTTCTTGGTGCATGTGGTCTAGCTTTCTCTATATGTGGTTAAGGGCCTGTGCGATGCTCCCAAAGGCTTCGGCGTTCATGAAGACTCTTTTGTCATCATTGTCGATGAACTGTTGGAAGGTTTTTCCTAAGTTATTGGGCATCATGCTTGCTAGTTTGTATCGTTGTTCCATGGGGACTGGGGAGAAACATTCTCTCTGTTGTTCTTGGGCTCTTCTTTTGCCTTTGGCCTCAACTGGCTTTGTGGTGGTGTTCGAATCGTTGTCTGAGTCTGTGTCGTCTGCATGTATCGATCTGTTGCTTGGAAGGGTGGGAAGGGAGAGGTTGGAGAGCGACCTGCTCATTGTTCCTCTGAAGGTTGGGTAGCTCTGGTCTGTTTGTGCGCTGGGTTAGACTTCGGAATATTGGGTGGCAGGGACTTGAGGTGTTTGAGAGATCTCGTAAGGGGTGAGGTTTAGGATTGCTTCTGCTGTCAACTGGTGGGCCGGTGTGGGCGCGTACGGCGTGAGCCTGTTCATGGCTTCGGCCGTGCTCATATGGGTTTGGTTATCTAGGTGTCCTTGGTTGATGATGGTGGTGTGCCCCGAGGAGCTTGTTTGTGTTTGGGAGGGTGTTTGTACGGGCATTGGGTTTTCTTCGGCCATTTGCATTCTTTGTACGTCGTGTTCGGTTAGGCAGAGATCCTGGTCCCAGCTGTGGATGTCTTCTTGGTTGAAGGCGCGGGGGGTGCTGAATTCTGGGCTGGGCGTAACCGCGCTCGATCTCGTTGTGAGGGTGGGCTGCAATGTGGGGAGTCTCGTGCGGACGGGGTTGTTGATAATGGCTGGGTCTAGACGTGGGAGGTTGTCGATGGAATCTTGGGTTGAGTTTGAGCTGTCAATGGTGATGGGGTTGTTTTGCGACATTTTGTTTTTTCCGACCATGGGAGAAGTTTCCTATTTTCAGCTCGGCCTGTGAGCGGTGCTCCGACCTCTATCCGAGGGCCAGGCGGTGATGGGATAGGTAGAACTCTTTCTCATGGGAGATTTTGTGGCGTTTTGTTGACTATCGCGAAGGTAGGCGAGTTCTTCGTTGTAGCCGACCGTATAATGTGGGGGGGGGGAAGGAAAGTGCAAGAGGCCTGGACAAGAGAGCGTCTTATATGTTTTTCCCATTTAAGTTATTTTACAGGACAAGAGAGCGTCGAAACTTTTTTCCCATTTTTAGACAACTAGCTAACTAACTATCTAGATACACTTTCCTCCAGCGGGGCATCTTTTTCGCTAACTTAATAGGATGGACTAACTAAAGGAAAGGAAGAAAAACGAGCGACATGGCTTTTAAAAGAAAGAAAAGCGCAAAAAAAAGAAGAAAAAAAAAGAAAAGAAAAAAGAAAAGAAAAAGAAAAATCCAAACTCCGCCCTCTCTCTCTATGTCTCCTAGATAAAGTGCCATCGCGAGTTCCTCCTCTTAGCCTTTACCTAATGCTCTTCTCTATCCTAAATGACTACTTGTGGGGCTTCCGGCGGTCCGATTTTACTTGGTGGTCTTCCTAGGCCTTTGTCGGTGAGCTTTTTCCAGTCGTCCGGTTTTTCATAGAGTATCTCTTCGACGCTCGTTCCCGGTGGTATTTGGTTTTTCAGGCTTGCGGGGGACGGGCATTCCCAGAGGAAGTGGTTTACTGACTGCGGTGCTCCGCAGAGGCAGATGTTGTGGTGTCGGTCCCATAGCTTGAAGTTGGGAATGTACGCGTATCCAGTCCGGAACTGATAGGCTCTTGTTGCCACGTATCTTGGGAGGTGGTCGTACTTGTCTGTGTAAGGTTCTTCTTTGTTCGTGAGCCGTACCATGCTGGCCTTAATTGTGGTCCGGATTCGTCTTTTGATGGTGCTCCTGGTTATGACCTTTTTATTTCTTGCTGACTTTGTTGTCGGTGGGAGCTGTGAGGCCTTCTTCGCTTCCTGGTCTGCCTCTTCATTTCCTCTTATGCCGCTGTGCGCCGGGACCCAGTCCATGTTGGCTTCGATGCCAGCTTCCATGAGCTCTGTGTTCTTTCGGAAGATTTCTGCTGCGACGTTTTGGGTGTTCGAGGGGTAGAGGTTTTGTGCTGCCTGGAGCGCTGCTTGAGAGTCGCTTAACACGGTAAGCCTGGTGATCTCTGGGTGTTTCTTCTTTAGATTTGTTGCAGCTTCGAATGCTAGTCTGATCGCTTCTAGTTCGCCGTCGAAGACATGGAGGCCTAGTCCTTGTCCTTTGTTGAAACGCGTGATCTCTCTGCTACCTAGGTATGCGGGACAAGAGAGCGTCTTATATGTTTTTCCCATTATTGTTATTTTACATCCCATTTCCTCTAGCGGGGCATTTACACTTAGGACAAGATAGCGTCGTATATGTTTTTCCCATTAAAGTTATTTTACATCCCATTTCCTCCAGCGGGGCGTTTACACTTGATTAAAAGCAAGAACATAACCGGTGAAAACAGGATGGTCCTCCACCTACTCGTGCCATAAAAAAGAAAGAAGAAGGAAAAGTACAAAGGAAAAAGAGAAGAAAACAGAGAAATGCCCCCCTTCCAGCGTCTATCCGTATCCGAAATCCTAGCCTTACACTATCTACTTTCGCTAGTTCCTTCTCTTACAGTTATCACTACCTTCGGGGGTTCCAGCGGGGGATCGGGCGGTCTTCCTAGGCCTTTTTCTACGAGTTTGGTCCAGAGGTCCATGTTCTTATAGAGGAGTTCTTCAGTCGAGTGGCCTTTGACGAGGTGTCTCCAAGCCGTGGGAGACGGGCATTCGATGAGATAGTGATGTACGGATTAGGGCTCACTGCAGATGCAAATGTTCTGTTCTCTGTTGTAGGGAAGGAGGTTGGGGACGTATGCGTGGCCCGTTCGGAATTGGTATGCTCTTGCGGCGATGTACTTGTCCAAGGTGCTATACGGGTCGTTTTTTGGGACTGGTTTTCCTGCGAAGCTTTCGAAGGCTGCTCCTAGTCTTTGCTTGTTCTTGGTTTTTATGTCGCTTCTGGTGACGGTCTTTCGTTTTTTGGCTTCTGGTTTTTTCGACTGGGCTTTCGCTAACTGGTCCGCTTGCTCATTGCCGTCGATTCCTTTGTGGGCTGGCACCCATGCTAGGCTTGTTGCGATGTTTTGCTCCGTCAGCTGGAGGTTGAGCTTGAAGATTTTTTCCGCGATGTACTAGGTGGGGCTTGGGTAGGGGTTGGTAGCCGCGACAAGTGCTGCCTGATTGTCGGTGTAAATTTTGACCGAGGTGAAGTCGTTTCTGTCTTTGAGTTTTATGGCTAGTTCGAAAGCTTCTAGGATTGCGTCTAGTTCTCCGTCGAAGACGTGTACCCTGCTGCCTAGTGTTTTCATTTTGCCGCCAATCTGTCTGTTGTGTAGGTACGCCACTACTGCGTTCCCGACTTGGTTGTTTTTTCCCAACTGTGAGGCGTCCGTGTACATTGTGAGCTGTTCTGGTGGGTGCACTTTTGGGTGTTCTTTTATCGCAGTCTCTTTGTTTTCTGGGAATGGATCTAGTGTTGGCTTCCCTTTTGGGCTGATCGGCCATGGACTTACGGGCGGTGGGAGGTGGTAGAACGTGAGCGCGTTTGTTCCTAGGTCTTCCCTGATCGCGTGGATCATTGCGTCTATTTGCAGCATCCTCTTTCTAGAGATTGGTCCCTCTGGGTCGGCCTTCCAGGATGGTGCTCGCGGGGAATTTTTCCTGTCTCTGTTCCTTCCTGGCATGGGGGGTAGTCTTTTGTAGTTGGGGTGCTCTGGTCCGATGGTGAGCAGTCTTGCTCCGTAGTTGGCTTGGTACTTTTTAATTTGGAGGTGGGCTGGCCAGATGTTTGCTTCTATTAGGGCTTTTCGGTTGCTGGTGTTCCTGAACATTCTGCATGCCCATTTTGTTGCTGCGGCTATGGTGCTGTCGACGGTTCGGTGGGCCTTTTCGGTTACGTTGTATGGGTGGAAGGTGTCCACTCCGTACAGTAGCGAGGGGAGCACTACTGCTTTGACTAGTTTCAGGGCCATTGCTGGGTTTAGTCCTTTTCCTCCTGAGGATAGGTGGGATATTCTGGCTATGGCGCCCTGCGCGCTTTGGGTTCGGTGTTGGCAGTGCGCTAGTATGTTTTCCTTTTGGTCCACGATGATGCCCAGGTATTTGACCTTTTCTTGGTGTTTGAAGGTCTTGCCTTGGATTTCGATGGTGGGCGTGGCTTCCTGCTGGCCTGGGCTAACGTGTTGCAGCTCCGTCTTCCCTTCGGATAGTGATAACTTTAGTTTTTCCAGTGTATTCTGTAACTTGCCTCTGCAATGTTCTTCCAATTTTGCAGTGTTTTCCTCGTAGCTGTCGCTTTCTGCCATAATGCATAAATCATCTACATACATGTATAGTTTGAGCGCCCCACTGTCTCTTGTCAGTTGTGCCACATATATGTTAAAGAGGAGGGGGGAGATTGGTGATCCTTGCGGGACTCCTGTTTTTATTGATCTGAAGGCTGATTTAGTTCCTCTGTCCAGGAAGGCTAGTTGTCGGTTTGCTAGGAAGGATGCGACCCAGTGTCGTATGTACCTAGGGGTGTTGTTTTCTTCCAGTATTCGTAGGAGTTCTTTGATGTTGACTCGGTCGAAGCCTTTCTCAATGTCCATGAACAGAAGAGTGACCTTTTTTCCTCTGTTTTTGGCGTCTCTGATGTCGTGTTTTAGGGCGTTGACTGCGTCTATTGTTGACTGTCCTGGGAGTGCTCCGTACTAGTTTTCTGTGATCATCTTGTGGTCGATTGCGTGCTGGGATAGTCTTATCGCTATGATTTTTTCCAGGATCTTTGCGAGGGTGTCGATGAGGAATATGCACCGGTATGCGTTTGGGTCCGAGTAGCTTTGTTTCTTGGGTTTTGGGATCGCTATTCCCAATGTTCTTTTGAAGATCATGGGATGGACTCCGTGTTTCAACAGGGGGTCAAGGAGTTTTGGGAGGATGGCGCTGTTTGTTTCGTGGAGGTTCTTCCAGAGGTTGTACTGTATCTCGTCTGGCCCTGGTGCTGTTGTGTTGGAGGTGTTCTTTAGAGCGTACTTGACTTCTTCTGGCGAGATGCTTTCTGTATCGTCCAGGTTTTGTAGGGGGGGAAGCAGGGGGTCCTCTGCTTCTTCTGGGAAGTAGTGGTCGATGAGAGCTTGAGCTTTCTGGTCTGGCATTTCTGCTCCGTTTATCGGCGGGAGGGGGTAGTCTCTTGCTGGCCTTGTGTACCTCAGTGCTGTCCAGAGGTCTTTGAGGTTTGCTTCTTGTAGGAACTTGTTCCAGTGTTCCTTTTTGGTGTTGTGGACTAGTTTTCTGAACTCTTTCTTTTTGACCAGGTAATCCTCTTGGGCTTTTTCAGAGTTTCGGTTCTTTTTTGCTTCGTACCTTGCTCATGTCATTTCCTTTTTGGCTGCGTCCAGGTTGCTGTCCCACCATGCTTTGGACTTGCTGGTGATGGTTCTCATTGGGAGCGCTCTATTCTTTTTGGCGCATTTGATTAGGTCGTTTTTGTTGTTTTCTAGCCATGCGTCCGGGTTGCTGGGGTCGAAGGGCGTTGGTTCCCAGTTTTCGAGGTTTTCTTTAATTTTGTCCCAGTCTGCCTTGGCGTAGTCCAGTGTGACCTTTTTGTGTTGTATGCTGCTTGGTTTGGAGAGGGTGATTGCTATGACCTCGTGGTCACTGTTTGTTTGATGGTCATCCGGGCAGATCTGCCAGTCGGTGTTCCATTCTGTTGCCATGGGCGATAGGAGTGCTAGGTCTATTGTGGTATTCCTTTGGTTCTGTTTTGGGTTTCCGAGTCTTGTGGGCTGTTCTGGTTCGTTTAGCAGGTAGTATCCTTCATTCGTGGCCTTTTCCACCATGGGCTCGGCTCTTTCAGTTTCGTGTTGGTCTGTTGCTCCCCACCATGGGTGGTGGAGGTTGAAATCTCCCAGGACTAGGTTCTTGTTGTTGGTGAAGGTTTGGTCCCATTTTTGGTCTTCTCTTTTGGTTGCTGGGGGAAGGTAGATGTTGGTTATGTCCAGGTAGTTGTGCTTGTTGACGAAAAGCCTAACTACCTATTCGTCTCCTGCTTTGTTTCAGATTGGGAAGGGGTTTATGGAGGAGGACTTGCTGATGTAGAGGGCTACTCTTGATCTTGTTGTGTTGCTGGGGTAGAATCGGTAAAAGCTGTTGTGCGATAGGGGGACGTTGCTGAATGTGGGCGGTTCTTGGATGGCGACCACGTTCGCCTTGTTGTTTACGGCGGTGTTCATTAGCGATTGGAAATTGCTCTGGGATCGGTTGCAGTTGTGTTGTAATATTTTAAAGACTGGATGTGGGTCTAACCCCCACTGAATTTTTTCCTCTTGTTTCGACATTTATAATTCTGTGTGCATTTCGGCTTCCATATTGATCTGATCCATCCATGCTGTTCTTTTCCCTTCCAATTCTCTGGCGTAGAGGTCTTTTACTGCCTTTATATCTGGGCAGGTCGGGTCGGTGGCCTTGTGTTCTCCTTTGCAGTTCGTGCAGATGAGCTTGTTATGTTCGTACGGGCCTCTGAATTCGCATAGGGGGCAAATGTGGTTTTTGGTGTTGTGGTGGGGGAATCCTGGGTGCATGTTGCCGCAGATGTTGCAGCCTTCTTTTTCTTCTTTGCACATGGCGCTGAAGTGTCCTATTTTGAAGCATCGGTAGCATACTGCTGTCGGGTTTGCTCGCAGGGACTTCATAACTTTGCAGGTTCTGTTGAAGATGGTCACTTGTTTTCCTAGTTTTGGTAATTGGTCTTCCGTGATGTGGATTGCCACTGCTGCGTAGGCTCCTTTGGACGGGTTGTTCTTCCTGTCTTGTTCACTCTTAAGGTATCTTGCTGCTGCAATTTCTACGTCTGCCACGTAGAAGAGTTCTTCTGCCAGTTTGGCGACTGGGATTTCTCCTAGTGGTTCCGTGGGGACTGAGTGGATTACGACTTCTGTGAACATTGTCGCTACTCTGAATCCATCTCTTTCAACTTCTGGGTTAGTGACGACTGATGTTACGTAGTTGAGGACGTCGATGTATGGGACCAGGGCTCTTGCAACTAGTGTGGGGGGGGTGGTGATGATGATTGTTGATTTGTGGTTAACCCTGACCGTGATGCTCCTTAGTTCGGTGGGGGCTCCCTTTTCCACTAGGGCCTTGATGTAGGCTTCTCTTAGCTTGTCTGGCCTGGCATTTGCAATTTCCGGGTACACTACTCCTTTAGTGGGAGAGTGGAGTTCCCTTCTTGTCGTTGGGAAGGTTTTGGTTTTCTGTTGTTTGGTTTTTTGGTTTTGGTTTGAGTTTTGGGTGGTCTGGGGGGAGTTGCTTCCTTCTGCTGCTTTTTGTGCCCAGGTTTTTTGTCCCTGGGTTGTGTTCGGGGGATTTGTGGGCGCTGCTCCGGGGGAGGGGGATTTGGTGGATTTTGGGGGTTTTTGGTTTTCGGTTTTGGGCCCAGATACCTGGGAGGAGCTTTTGCTGCTTGGTGTCCGACTTTGGTGTTGGGGAAGGGGTAGCGCTGGGGCCGTGGCGGTTTGGGTGTGAGCTAATCTTTGTATCGTGGCTTTGAGGTGTCTGATTTCGTTGCTTTGGTCTTTGAGCTGGTTGTTGATTTGTCTGATGTGATCGTTTAGTTCGTTTCTTTCGGAGTGCATGTCGTCTAGTTTTCTCCAGATGTGATTTAGGGCCTAGGCCATGCTTCCTAAGGCCTCTGCGTTTAGGAAGACTCGTTTGTCTTCGTTATCGATTAGTTGTTGGAAGGTTTTTCCCTGGTTGTCTGGCATCATGCTTGCCAGTTCGTATCTTGGGTGGAGGGGGATTGGGGAGAAGGTTTCTCTTGGGACTGTTTGGGCTCTTCTTTTGCCTTTGTCTGTTGTTGGTCTTGTGGTCTTGTCTGACTCGGTGTCCGAGTCATCGTCTGCATGCATCGATTTGTTAGAGGGTGGGAGGGAGGGGAGAGAGAGGGCTGATAGCGATCGGCTTCTCGAGCCTTTGAAAGTAGGGTAACTGCTTTCTTGTTATGCGCTCGTGGGCGCCTGGTTTTCTTCGATTCCTCTGTCTATGTCCATGGAGGGCGAGTATGGGGTGAGGTTTAGAATGGCCTCGGCTGTGCTCTGGTGCTGGGGGGTTGGGGCGTATGGGGTGAGCTGTAGGATTGCCTCTGCGGTGCTCTGATGGGGTTGGTTGTCTTCGTGTCCTTGCGCTTGTATCGTGGTATGACCCGAGGAGGAGATCTGGGTGCTGTTCGGGGTTTGTACTGGGAGCTGGAGTTCTTCTGCCATTTGTAGGCGTTGGACGTCTTGTTCTGTAAGTCTGTAGTCGTTGTTCCACTCGTCCTGGGGAGCGATATTTTCTTGATTGAAGGGGCCGGGGCTTTGGAAGTCTTGGGCGGGGGTAACCGCACTGTGCGCTTCAGAGAGGGTTGGTTGAGATGTTGGGAGTCTGGTGCAAACCGGGTGGTTGATGATGGCAGGGTCGAGGGCGGGTAGGTTTTTGGACCGTTGGGATGGGTTGGTGGACGTTTCTCCGCTGGATACTATGATGGGGTTTTGTTGAGACATTTTGGTTTTTCCGACCGTGATTTTCGTACTCTATTTTCAGCTCGGCCTGTGAGCGGTGCTCCAACCTCTATCCGAGGGCCAGGCGGTGATGGGATAGAAGTATTTTTCTCATGGGAGTTTTGGTGCGCTTTGTTGACTGTCGTGAAGGTAGGCGAGATCTTCGTTGTAGCCGACCGTGTAATGTGGGGGGGGGGAAGGAGAGTGCAAGAGGCCTGGACAAGAGAGCGTCGAAACTTTTTTCCCATTTTTAGACAACTAGCTAACTAACTATCTAAATACACTTTCCTCCAGCGGGGTGTCTTTTTCGCTAACTTAATAGGATGGACTAACTAGAAGAAAGGAAGAAAAGCGAGCGACATGGCTACAATAAGAAGTAGAAAAGAACAGAAAGAGAAAAACGCAAAAAAAAACACCAAAACAAAAACACCCATCCTAAAACTAGATAAAGCGCTACCGTAGGTTCCTCCTCTTCTAGCCTTTACCTAATGCGACAAGAGAGCGTCGAAACTCTATTCCCATCACCTTGATCAACGAGGGGAGCAGGCTTATGAAGACCAAACTCCCCTCAGGGTGCGACAAGAGAGCATCGAAACTCTTTTCCCATTTTTAAACAACTAGACAAGAGAGCGTCGAAACTCTTTTCCATCGTACACACTCACCTACCGGGCGGCTGCTGCGCGAACTTAATCGGATGGCCTAAGTAGGGGTGGAGCGATACATCGCTAAGCGCCGTCAGGGTAACCCTTCATACGGCCATTGTGATCATCGGTCGCATTCGCTTACAAGGACTGAACCAGTAATTAGGCAACCTTGCACGGTCGGGGAAAACTCGCTTACGCTACAAAA
>JABYPW010000434.1:0-26242 GCA_016880775.1 Phymatotrichopsis omnivora | reverse complement strand
ACATGATCGACGACAGGAACTGTCACCCTGATCTCGTCATGATATACTAATCAGCAGCATTGTTGGAGGACTTCTCCTAAGGAAGTAATCTTCTAAAAGGGAATGACAATTATGCATAATACATGGTAGGATCTTCGGAACAGTTATATGTTCATCTTCTCAAAGTTACTTACCATGTAATACTATGAACTTGGAAATATGTTTTATATTCGATTCCCTTGATAAAATCCTCTGGTATAGAGGAGAATCGTTAGCATATACCTCTTATGGTTGCTTTTGATCTCATCAGCATGGTTAGCGGTATCACTACCCGTCATAGGATATCACTCAGGTCTATATTAACATGGTCTCATAATCACGACCAAGGTTGTCTCCATCTTGAGGTCATGATAAAATGTGATTAACATCTACTACCCATGGGGACCATGTGCCCTAGGGGGAGCGTAGTGTTACAAACACCGATTTTATAGTAGCATTACCTAAACTATAAAAGGGCTATACCTGATGGTCGCATAATGCTTACATGAGTTTATATAGAATGGAATGGCATAATAGAGGCTTTGACGAACTCGTTTAAAGCTTACCTAATAGTTATGGCATGATCAGCTATATAGGCAATATAAAAGTCTTATCGAAGATAGAATATCAGGTTAAACCTATGATGATCACAGGTAATCTTTACCAAGTCTATGATCAGTGTTTAGCATAATCGTATTACCTTAGAAGGAACCTAAAAGTGACACTTGCATGAAGTTGCTTCTATGGGATTCGAACAATGTCATTCATTATCTAACAGGATGCATATATTGGTGTATTGAAGGAGGGTGATAAAAGGAGGCTTTACGAAGCCTACCTCAGCACTCCCTCCTAAGGAGATACCGTAGGCTTGCCTAAGCTGACCTCAGCGGTATCTTCATCTCCGATACCGTAGGCTTGCCTAAGCCTACCTCAGCGGTATCTCCTTCCTCAATACTGATGGCCTTGTCGATCTAGCAGCTTGGGACAGCGGTAAAGGTCTCGTTCCACAGAACGTGATCCCAAGGGTGAAGACTGTATACCACATACACCTGTATGTGGTCCAAGGTTCAACTCCAGTGTAAGTCGACTTATGAATTACCCTCCTGGGAATCATAATGGTCTTAGGACTGCAGTAATTATAATCGTACTATTGTGGTGATATCGTGAGCTCTGCATTTTACCGTGGGGAATTTCTTAGTATGTGCTGGGTACTTCTGATTTTCCTCGGTTCCAAGATTCTGCCAGATTCTGCCAGGTTCATCTCCGATACCGTAGGCTTCCCTAAGCCTACCTCAGCGGTATATACGTCTCCGATACTGTGGGCTTCCCTAAGCCTACCTCAGCGGTATCTTCATCTCCGATACCATGGGCTTCCCTAAGCCTACCTCAGCGGTATCTTCGTCTCCAATACCGTGGGCTTCCCTAAGCCTACCTCAGCGGTATGTTCGTCTCCGATACCATAGGCTTGCCTAAGCCTACCTCAGCGTTTATCATTAGCATCACTGATCCTCATGCTTAACGAAGCAAGATACGGGCTACTTATTATATTCGTTGTCTTACCCAGGCTTGTTAACTCTGTCACCACCCCTTGGTGGGGGTGACCAGCCTAGGGCGGGGAAACCTATACCTATTGCACAGTGATTTGCCTCTCTCCTATTGTCTTAGTTATCTTGATGATGGATTGAAGGACTAAGTTACGTCAACGGTCTTCTAAAGACTGGAACATACTTCTCAGCTATATAAGAAGGGGAACGGTGTTCGCTTGATATTGATCAGGTGATCCAGAGGGTGGCGCAGCCGTTCATAGGTATATAACCACTTCCATCGTTTATTAAGATAAGTAGTTCCTTCCTCCATCTGAGGTTAGAGAACTTGTATTAGAGGAGTTACAATTCTCAAAGTCAGATCTCAGATAGAGATTGGTACACTATACACGACATTGAGAATTGCCTAGTTTGCAAGTTCCTGGTCCCCAGCCTTTGTCTCTTAGGTATCGGACCTCAAGAAGCAATCACTCTCATGTTGGATCTTGGATAGAGATTGGTACACCGTACACAACAAGGAGAATTGCCTTGTGGACAAGTTACCTGATCTTCAGCTCATGTCTCCGAGTTGATTTGAGATGTTGGGTAGGATAGCTGACTGGCACATGGAACTCATGGAGAGGTTCCCGTAACACTATGACCTACTAAGAAGCGATCCTTGGGGAATACAACAAAACCCTCAAGGCTATCATTGATGGAAGGAGTTTTCTAGGTAAAACAGTCTTTAAAGTAGCCAAGGAAGACCTTAATGCTGCTTTCCTCAAGCAAAGAAATGATGTTGCCACTATTCTCTACTCCATGATCGAGACTTATTGGGAAACTATGATGAAGCTCCCGTCTATGATAGTAGCCTTCCCCCCTACTATCACCACCTATCTGCTTCAAGCGATTGAGTAGATTCAGAAGGAATGAAGTTAGTCAGCAATCAGGGAAGCTGAGACCAATGCAGCTTACAGTGCTAAGGTTCACTAGCTAGAAACAGACCTTTTTGGGGCCTAGCAGAGGTTGACTGAGCTAAACCAGAGAAGGTTTGAGACAGATGGTCAGGCCTCCCAAGTGCCTGGCATGCTGGCAGAAATTGAAGCCCTTAAGAGAGACCTTGCAGTGGAAAGGGGCACTGTCCAACTTCTCCAAACCCAGCTAGCTAAGGCCCAGGAAGAAGTCCATTATCTACAGGCTCAGAAAGAAGCCTCCACCTCCTCCTCAGTAAAGAGAAGGGAAGAAGTTAAGGCATTGGAAGAAAAAATTTCTAAGCTGGAAAATGATCTGGAGGAATGGAAAGAAAAGTACAGGCAAATGAAGAAGCCTGGGTCCAGCCTTCCCCCCCCAAGGAGTCCATCTCCGATTAGTTCCCTGACTGATACCAATCTGTTTCATCATTCTCTTCCTCACAATAGAGGCTCTGTGCCAATAGGAAGGCCTTCAGAGGTGATCAACATCGACTCCTTTATTCCCCAAAGACCTTCCCCAGAACCTACTACAGCACCACAGCCCCAACAGCTCTCAGCTACAAATGTCGAAGCTATTATCTCTAGAATACTGGCGAGGTATACCCCTGCTCTTCAGGGACCATCAGTTGTCCCACCTGTCCCACCTATTCCTCCTCAATCCTATTATTATAGTGTGGCCTAGCCACCTATCCCTGGCCCCTTCAAAGGACCAAAGCCAAGTGACCCGACCAAGTTCAGTGGAAAGCCCGAAGACATTGATAAATTTCTAATGTAGTGTGAAACATATTTTGACCTACAAGCCCATTCCTTTCCACATGATTGGGTCAAGGTAAAGTTTACGTCAACCTTCTTTACTAGATAAGCAATGGCTTGGTGGGAATCCTGTCATACAACCTGGACCTGCTCTACAGTAATATAGTCAGATTTTAAGGAAGCCCTCAGAACTCATTTTGGGAGATATCTCTTGAAACTAGCCTCCCTACGGGATATGGTAAATGCACAGTAAACCAAAGGCATCCTTGAATATATTAGTCACATGAGGACCCTGAATCAGATCGTCCTCCACCTACCAGAGATCTTTGTCAAATGGTTGGCCAGGGGAGTTAAGAAGGACCTGTGGTAAGCCATGGCCCTCTAAGCTGAACATCTCACTCCAGCAGAATGGGAAGCTAAGCTCATCCAGGTGGGGTTAGCCATAGAAGATACTGATGCTGCTACTGCTGAGGCACAAAAGGGTCAGGTACCGAGTTCCAAACCTAACCAGCAACCCCAGAGGAAACCTGGCCAGAAGGAGAAGTATCCACCTGCCACTACACAAAAGACGGAACTTCCCTATATTACTGGTAAGGAACTGGATTGGGCCAAAAAGAACTCAGCTTGTTGAAAATGCCTATATACTTTGCACAAAACTGAAGACTGCTTTGCAAAAGGGAAGAGCACAATACCTCAACCTAATATAAAAAGAGCAGCCAAACATAAGGCAAGCCCAGAAGCTTAAGATGAGGAAAGCTCCAGGGCCTCAAAAAAGGGCAAAAGCAAGGAACAGGTGAGTAGGGTGGTAGACCTTCCAGATTCATGGAAAAGGGGGATGACATCCCCTTGATTTGAAGTTATTTTCCTTTGTCGAAGAAAAGTTCTGTGATTTCTTTTCCTTTTACTGTCAAAAGAATTGTTTGCTTATTGTCTTGCTTTCTCAAGTTTTGATTTCTTTTAAGGAACTGGTGTTCTATGGCAAGTGCCATAGTTCTTGGTAGGAGGGCCGCCAGTATTGAGGCTTGTATTTCCTACTGATGATACTAACCCTGTTTATCTGAGGATGGCCAGAAGGCTGAAATATGCTGGACATGTAACAAACTACTATTCACTACCAAGCATTATTTCCTTCCCTTCCCATACCCTGCAACTAGCACCTTTGACACTTTTAGTTTGTCATATAGTGGGCTCCGGCCACGAGCTTCCTGGGAGAGATCAGGGAACGTATCCACTATTTCTGTTGTGTCATCTGCTAAGGAAGGCCCTGCACAGGGTATATGTATCAAAGTTCCAGTGACTCTACGCTGGAAAACTCATACACTTGCAGGAATGAAGACCCATGCTATTACAGCAATTGCTAAATTGGACAATGGTACCATAGGAGCCATGATTAGTGACTGCTTGCCAGTTCCGAATATTAAGCGAACCATCATAGTCAACATTTATGCCTATGATGGTTCTTCTAAGTAGGAATGGTACTATACCCTAAAGCTGCAAATACAGGTCCTCAACCATCGCGAACTCATTGATTTTGATGTGGGTCCTACTCCGACAGATGTCAACATATACCTTCTAGTCAAGTGGTTTCACGACCATGAGCCCTATGTCGACTATGACAAAGCGGAATTGGTCTCCTTCCCATCTGAGAAGTGTTGGAAACACCTTGTAGCACCCAAGGTAGAAATGGTCTCCACCTTCTCTGTTATGAACACTGGTAGTGGTCAGCGTTAAGGTACCTGGACGATGTGCTATGATAGAGGTTACGCTTAAATTGTCAACATGTAAGTATGCCGTCTCTACCCTTCACCATTATGTCAAGCGCTCTAGAGACAATCCTCTGTCACATGACCTTATGGCGTGACGTGGCATGGTGTGGCTTTACCATTAGCCTTGACTAAGTGTGGGAAGTCAGCCCCACAGGCACATGATCAGCTATCAGCATGACATGACATTGGCCTAGTCAGCTATAAGGTCATGATCAGGCGATCAGACTTGTATCATGAGAGACTATCACCAATCGGGAGTGAGGCCCGAGAGGGTGATAGGCGATCATAGTCAAATTGAGTACTAATCGCGTCCTGTCCATTTCAGACTCTTCTACAGGTTTCGGCAATTAGGAATCAAGGGATGGTCTAGAACGGGTCTTAGTTCTTTATGTTTCTATTTCCTCTATCATCTCTTTATCAGCTTATATGAAGGATGGGATATATAAGCATACAGTTGTTCTTGTCTTGTTGTCTCAACTCCCCCTCTACATTCTACGGTCGGCTATTTCGAAGAAGTCACCTACCTTCAAAGATAGTCCAGCACCACAACCAACCCAACCCAGTGAAAGAAGTCATAACTATCCCATCACCACCTGGCCCTCGGATAGAGGTTGGAGCACCGCTCACAGGCTGAGCTAAAAATAGGAGACTTTTCACACGGTCGGAAAAAACCAAAATGTCACAAAACAATCCCATCTCCATCTCCAGTTCAGAACAGACAAACTCCTCCCAGAACACCAACAACCTCCCTCATCTAGATCCCCCCATCATCAACAACCCCGTTCGCATCAGACTCCCAGAGTCACAGCCCACGCTAACAACAAGATCAAGCGCAGTGACACCTAGCCCAGAGTTCGACAGCCCCCGCCCCTTCAACCAAGAAGAGATCCATAGCTAGGATCAAGACCTCCATCTAACCGAACATGACATTTAAAGAATGTAAATGGCAGAAGAAAACCCAATGCCAGTTCAAACCCTGACCCAAACACAGACCACCTCAACGGGGCACACCACCATCATCAACCAAGAACACCTAGACAACCAAAGTCATACCAGTACGGCCGAGGCCATGAACAGACTCTCACCTTACGCCCCAACACTGTCACACCAAGCAACCACAGAGGCAATGCTAGACCTCAGCCCCTACCAAATTACCCCAACGACTCAGGTCCCGGCCACCCAGTACACCGGAACACCCCAGAGCAAACAAACAAACGAGAGCTATCCCACCTTCAGAGAACAAATGAGTAGGTCCCTGTCTAACCTCTATTTACCGACCCTCCCAAGCAACATATCTATGCACGCAGGCGACGAAGACTCGGACGACGATTCCAATACCACGACGAAGCCCACCTACAACAAAGGGAAAAAGAGGGCACAAGAAGTACAAAGAGAAATCTTCTCCCCAATCCCTCTTAAACCACGCTACGAGTTAGCCAGCATGATGCCAGATAATCTGGGGAAAACCTTCCAACAATTTATTGATAACAAAGAAGAAAGAGTGTTCATGAACGCAGAAGCCTTCGGAAGCATCGCCCATGCCCTAAACCACATTTGGAGAAAACTAGATGACATGCACATGGAAAGACATGAACATGACAAAAAGCTCAGAGAGATCAACCAGCTCATTCAAAACCAATCAAACGAAATCAGATACCTCAAGGCAACGATCAATAAGCTCCACAACCACCCCCCTCTAGCCTACCAGAACACCCAGCCCCCTAGAGGCTCCTCCCAAATGCCAGTTGCACCAGCTATCCCCAACAGACCCCCAACCTCATCACCGAACAGCTCTCAAACAGGACCAAAACCTAACCAGAGCGCAACAAACAACCAACCCCAAACATAGGCTCAGCAAGTAGCCCAGAACACCAGCACAACTGCCACACCTCAAGAACAACCCCAAAACCAAAACAAAGGAAAAGGAAAAGAATAGAAGACGAAAACTTTCCCAGCCTCCAGAAGGGAGTTATACTCCCTAACCATAGGAATATTCTACCCAAGCGTCACCAGAACAAACCTCGAAAAACTAAGAGAAGCATACATCAAAGTACTAGCCAAACAAAAAGCCCCCACTGAGCTCAGGGGGCTCACTGTCAGAGTCAACCACAAGTTAACCATCATCATAACCACCCCCCCAACCTTCACCGCAAGCGCGCTAGTGCCATACATAGATGCCCTTAACTATGTCACAAAAGAAAACTCCAACCCAGGAGTCGAAAGAGGAGGTTTCAGGGTAGCCACCATGTTTACTGAACTGGTCATCCACTCGGTCGCAACAGCTCCGCTCAGAGAAATCCCAGTCCACAAACTATCAGAGGAACTCTACTATATCGCGGATGTAGAAATAGCAGCAGCAAGATACCTCAAAAGCACGGAAGACCGGAAAAACAACCTATCAGGAGGAGCTTTTGCAGCAGTAGCTATCAGGATCACCGAAGACCAGGTCCCAAAGCTAGGCAAGCAAGTCGTCCTTTTCAACAGAACCTGCAAAGTCATGAAATCATTAAGACTAAACCTGACAGCAGTGTGCTACCGATGTTTCAAGATAGGACACTTCAGCGCAATATGCAAGGAAGAAAAGGAAGGTTGCAACTTTTACGGAAACCTCCACGAACTATTCCCCCACCACAGCACAAAAAACCACATCTACCCAAAATGCAAATTCAGCGTACTATGCGAACATAAAGGACTAATTTGCACAAACTGCAAGGGACCACACAAGGCCACAGATGCCAATTGCCCAGCTTTCAAAGCAGCAAAAGATTAACAAGCCAGAGAAGTTGAGGAAAAAAGAAAAGAGTGGATGGATCAAATCAGCATAGAAATCGAAATGCATCAAGATAATTAATGGAAGACCACGGAGAGAAGATCCAGTGGGGCTTAGACCCACATCCAGTCCTTAAAATATTGCAACACAACTGTCAGAGATCACAAACAAATTTCCACTCCCTAATGCAAACGGCCGTCAAAAACAAAGCAAACATAGTAGCCATACAAGAGCCCCCCACTTTCAACAACGCCCCCCTAACATTTCAAGGATACGCTCGTTTCTACCCCAGCAACAAGACAAGGTCACAGGTGGCCACCTACGTCAGGATAGATGGAAGAACCAGACCCTTCCCACAGTGGACAAAAGAAGGAGACTGCATGGTAACAAGAGTGTACTGGAATAGAGAAAAATACGTCGACATAACCAATGTCTACAAGCCCCCCACCCAAAAATCTGAAGAAGTACCATGGCAAAAAATCTTCTCGCCAAATAAAAACCTAGTCCTAGGAGACATGAACCTGCACCATCCCTGGTGGGATGATAGCACAAAAGATGAAGCTAGAGCTGCCGAGCCCCTTGTTAGCGCAGCAACCAAGAACCTATACCACCTCCTCAATGAACCCGAAACCCTAAAAAGAATTGGTCAGGGCAAGCAAAGGGACACGACCATAGACCTGACCCTCATCAGCCCCCAACTATCGAACTGGAAGACAAACTGGCAGATAGCACCAGACCAAGCACAAACCACCAGTGACTACGAAGTCATAGCTATCACGCTCAGCTATAACCAAACGACGTACGAAAAAACGACAAGATACGACTTTAAAAGAGCAGACTGCGAAAAAATAGAAGAAAATGTCAAGGACTGGAGCCTACCATAGTACAGACCAGAAGACCCAGATGAATAGACCGAGGAAGCAATCCAGGACCTATTAAAAATGATAAAAGATAACCAAGCCCTGCTCACGATCACTATCCTCCCCAAATCCAAGCCCTGGTGGATGAAAGAACTAAGCGAAATGAAAAAAGCCCTCGGCCGGCTCAGAAAGAAAGGAATGAAAGAAGAAATCAGCACAGCGAAAAAAGAGTTCAGACACAAGGTATATGATGCCAAAAAGGAGCACTGGCATAATTTCCTAGCCGAAGTGAACAACAAAGACCTATAGAAAGCCCTCAAATACACCAGACCAGCAAGAGACATCCCACTCCCCCCGGTGAAAGGAGCAACAAGCCTGAATGAAAAAGTGAAGGCCCTAATAGATCACTTCTTCCCAACCAAACAAGACCCCTTCCCTCCCCCCCCACCAGCTGAGAAGCTCATACAGGAGGAGATCACAGAAGAGGAACTTAAGTACGCCATAAGGAAAACAGTTCACACCACCGCACCAGGACCAGACCAAATAGGGTACACCCTCTGGAAACATCTTACAGAAACAAGACTAGAGGCCATAATCCAGATCATCCAGCCTCTCATGCAACATGGAGTACACCCGAAGAACTTCAAGGATACCTTAGGGATCGCCCTAGCTAAACCAAAGAAAGACTCGTACGAAAACCTGAACAGCTACAGGTGCATCTTCCTCATCAACACCCTAGGAAAAATACTGGAAAAAGTGATCACCCTAAGGCTAGCGCAACATGCCATAAACAACAGCATGATCACTGAAAACCAGTACGGAGCGCTCCCAGGACGATCGGTAACCGACACAGTCAACGCCTTGAAACATGACAGCAGGTGGGAACAAAACAAAGGGAAAATGGCCACCATGCTCTTCATGGACATCGAAAAAGGTTTCGACCGGGTCAACAAGTGCAAGTTACTTGACATACTCAGAAAAGGAAATACCCCGGAATACATCGTCAGGTGGACGTGGTCCTTCCTAAGCGAAAGAAGCCTATCCTTCTCGGACAAAGGAACGAAGTCAGACTTAACAGACATCAATCCAGGAGTTCCACAGGGATCTCCCATCTCCCCACTATTGTTCAATATTTATGTTGCAGAGCTTACGAGAGACAGCGGGGTGCAAAAAGGAGTTTACATGTATGTAGATGACATCTGTCTCCTTTGTACAAGCGAAAGCCATAAAGAAAATTGCAGGATATTGGAAGAGTTTGTGAACGGAGAACTGAAGAGGAAACTAGACGACCTTCTACTCTCTCTTTCCCCTGGAAAGACCGAACTGCAACACATCTGAGCAGAACCGAAGGACAGGCTCCCAGTCAGGATCATGGGAGAAATAATCGAGCACAAGGACATAGTATGATACCTGGGAATAATGCTTCACCGAGGAGAAAAGTACACCCCGCACTGCCAGCACAGGTTGGGACAAGCATAGATAAGCCTCTACAACATCCGCAGACTGGCTACAGGAGCCAGAGGACTAAGCGTTCACATGGCCAAGAAACTCGTCAGAGCAGTAGTGTACCCGGCACTATACTATGGAGCTGACATATTCCACCCGAACCTGATATCAGAAAAGGCCACCAAAATCCTAGAAAAAGGGTCAAGCCAAGCTGCAAAGTGGGCCTGCAGCATGTTCAGAATGACCAACAATAGCAAAGCGATAATAGAGGCAGGGCTCAACACCCCAGAAATCGAAATCCAAAGGTACTAGAAAAACTACGGAGCCAGAATCCTAGCCCTAGGAAAGGAATACCCGGTGTACAAAAGAATCCCCCACCTCCGAGACAGACTGAATAAAGAACCCAGACCACCCAAAACCCCTACATGGAGCTGCAAAACCTTCTCCAGCACCTGGACCATGACACGTATGCCGCAAATCAATGCGATGCTATGGACCATAAAAGAAGAATTATGAGAAAAGCCGTTCTCCCTCAACAAACTAGCCCCTCCCACGAGCACATGGCCTATCGGTGTACAAGGAAAACCAAGGCTCACCAAGTTCAAAGAAAAAGGAGAGCAGCTCAAAACCTTCCCAAGGTCCTTCGGAGACGACCATCTCGCAATCTTCATAGAGGCATCCCAGGTCGGAGACAAAAACCAAGTAGGAATAGGCCTAGTCGCATACCTCCAACACAAAGAAATCCTCAGGGTCAGCAAAGGACAGGGACACGGCCTCCAAGTATTCGACGGAGAATTAGAGGCCATAAGACTCACCTTCGAAGTAACGGCCAGTCTAAAAAAGAAACACCCGGAGTTCGCCCAGGTCACCATCTTAAGCGACTCCCAGGGAGCCCTCAAAGCAGTACAGAACCTGTACCCATCAAACACGCAGCACGTTACCCAGGAAATCTTTCGAAGAAACAGTACACTAGCGGGCTTAGGAGTCGCAGCAAACATGGACTGGGTACCCCCGCATCAAGGGATAACAGGAAATGAAGCCGCAGACTAGGAAGCCAACAAAGCCTCAGAGGCCAAAGCCACGAAAATGTCAGGAAAAAAGAAAATGATCACCAGGAGCACAATCAGATGAAGAATCAGAGACATAACAAAGAAAGCAATGACGCTGCTTACTGAAAAAGAAGAACTGTACACCGACAAATACGACCACCTCCCAAGGTTCGCCGCAACGAGAGTATACCAGTTCAGAACAGTCCAGGCTTACATACTAAACTTTAGACCATGGGACAGAGAGTGCAACATCTACATATGCGGAGAAACCCAGTCAGTCGAGCACTTCCTCCTTAAATGCGAATCAAAACACAGCCCTAGAAAAGACATCCTGGAAGGAACGAGCCTCAGAACCCTCCTCTACGAAGACCCACCAGGCTGGGAAAAACTCATTAAAAAAGGCCTCGGAAGACCACTAAGCAAACAGGACCTGCCGGAGCCCCCCTAGGTCGAGATAGATAAGAGAGAGTAGAAGGTAGGAAAAGAGGAGGAGATTTTCTTTCTTTTCGCTTCCTTTTTAATTTCTTTATTTTGCACAGGAACGTTAGGGTAGGAAGCGGAGGGTGGTGGACCTTTTTTCTGTTTTTCTTTTTTCCTTTCTTTCTCCTTCTACGCCATGACACTCGTTTTTCTTCCTTTCCCTAGTTAGTCCATCCTATTAAGTTAGTAAAAAGACGCCCTGCTGGTGGAAAGTGTATATAGATAGTCAGTTATCTAGAAATGGGAAAAGAGTTTGCTTGTCTTATTATCTCTGGTAGAAGAGTGTGACCGATAGAAAAGAGTTTCCTTGTCTTGTTATCTTCAGGCCTCGCAGTTTCTCTTAACCCCCCTCCCACATTCCACCCTCAGCTATTTCAAAGAAGTCGCCTACCTTCAAAGATAGACGTCCACCATAACCAGCTCAATCCTGTGGAAGAAGCCAAACCTATCCCATCACCGCCTGGCCCTCGGATAGAGGTTGGAGCACCGCTCACAGGCCGAGCTGAAAATAGGAAGCTTTCCACATGGTCAGAAAAAACCAAAATGTCACAAAACAACCCCATCTCAATCTCCAGTTCAGAACAAACCAACCCTTCCCAAAATACTGACGACCTTCCTTGCCTAGACCCCTCCATCATCAACAACCCCATTCACACCAGGCTCCCAACATCACAGCCCAGACTAACAACAAGATCAAGCGCAATAACACCCAACCCAGAATTCGAAAGCCCTCGCGCCTTCAACCAAGAAGAAATCCACAGGTGGGACCAAGATCTCCGCCTAACCGAACACGATGTACAAAGAATGCAAATGGCAGAAGAGAACCCAATGCCAGTTCAAACCCCAACCTAAACCCAGACCACCTCCATAGGGCACACCACCATCATCAACTAAGGATACCTAGATAACCAGAGTCACACCAGTACAGCTGAAGCCATACTCAGACTCTCACCCTATGCCCCAACACCAGCGCACCAAGCGACCACAGAGGCGGCACTAAATCTTACCCTCTATGAAACTATCCCAACTACCTAAGTCCCAGCCACTCAGTACACTGAGTCGCCCCCAAGTACACAATCGAAGGAAAGCTACCCCACATTTAGAGGACAATTGAGCAGGTCGCTCTCACAGCACTCCCTCCCAACCCTCCCAAGTAACAGATTGATGCACGCAGATAAAGAAGACTCAGATGATAGCTCCGACACCACAACAAGGCCTACATACAACAAAGGAAAGAAAAGGGCGCAAGAAGTCCAAAGAGAAACTTTCTCCCCAATACCCATGGAACCATGATAAGAGCTAGCGAGCATGATGCCAGAAAACCTAGGCAAAATATTCCAACAATTCATAGACAACAAAGACAAAAGAGTATTCATGAATGCAGAAGCCTTCGGAAGCATCGCCCAAGCACTGAACCACATATGGAGAGAACTAGACGACATGCATATGGAGAGACATGAACACAATAAACAACTCAGAGAAATCAATCAACTAGTCCAAAATCAGTCAAACGAAATCAGATACCTAAAGACCACAATCAACAAGCTCCAAAACAACCCTCCCACCCATCAAAACACTCAAAACGTCCAATCCCCCAGGAGCAGCCCCCAAACACCAATTGCACTAGCCATCCTCATCAGACTGCCAAATAGCACACAAACAGGAATAACCCCCAACAAGAACACAACAAACAACCAACCCCAAACATGGGCCCAGCGAGCAACCTAAAACACCAACAACAACACCCCCCAAGAATAACCCCGAAACCAAGACAAAAGCAAAGGAAAGGAACAAAAAGTAAAAACATTCCCCATGTCCAGAAGAGAACTACACTCCCCAACCATCGGAGTCTTCCACCCAAGCATCACCAGAACAAACCCTTATAAACTAAGAGAAGCATACATAAAAGTCTTAGCTGAACAAAAAGCCCCCACAGAGCTCAGAGGGCTTACAGTCAGAGTTAATCACAAGTCAACGATCATCATAACCACCCCCCTAACCTTTACAGCGAGCGCACTGGTTCCATACATAGACGCCCTCAACTATGTCACAAAAGAAAACATAAACCCAGAAATCGAAAGAGATAGTTTCAGAGTAGCCACAATGTTCATAGAGCTAGTCATCCACTCGGTCCCAACAGCCCTACTCAGAGAAATCCCAAGCCATAAACTAGCAGAAGAACTCTTCTATGTCGCTGACGTATAAATAGCAGCAGCAAGATACCTCAAGAGCCCAGAAGACCGCAAAAACAACCCATCAGGAGGAGCCTTCGCAGTAGTTGCCATAAGGATCACGGAAGATCAGGTCCCGAAGCTAGGCAAACAAGTCGTCCTCTTCAACAGAACATGCAAAGTTATGAAATCCCTAAGACCAAACCCAACAGCAGTATACTACAGATGCTTTAAGATAGGACATTTCAGCACAATGTGCAGAGAAGATAAAGAAGGCTGCAATTTCTATAGCAACCTCCATGAACTCTTCCCCCACTACAACACAAAGAACCACATCTGCCCGCTATGTAAATTCAGCGGCCTATGCAAACATAAAGGACTAATCTGCACCAACTGCAAGGGACCACATAGGGCCACGGACCCCAACTGCCTAGCCATCAAAGCCGCTAAAGACCAATATGCAAGGGAAATTGAGGAAAAGAAGAAGGAATGGATGGATCAGATCAGCATGGAAATCGAAATGCACCAGGAATATTAATGGAGGATCACGAAGAAAGAATTCAGTGGGGCTTAGACCCACGTCTAGTCCTTAAAATATTATAACACAATTGTCAGAGATCACAGACGAACTTCCAATCCTTAATGCAAATAGTAGTCGAAAACAAAAGCAAACATAGTGGCCATACAAGAGCCTCCCACATTCAACAATGCCCCTCCAACATTCCAAGGATATGCTCGTTTCTACCCCAGCAACAAAACTAGGTCTAGAGTGGCCACATACATCAGGATAGACGGAAAAACAAGACAATTCCCACAGTGGACAAAAGACGGAGATTGCATGGTAACAAGAATATACTGGAACAAAGAAAAATATATCGACATAACTAACATCTATAAACCCCCCACCCAAAAAACTGAAGAAACCCCATAGGAAAGGATCTTCTCACCAAACAAAAATATCATCCTAGGAGACATAAACCCACACCATCCCTGGTAGGATGAGAGCACAAAAGACGAAGCAAGAGCCACAGAGCCCCTCGTAAATGTGGCAACCACAAATCTCTACCACCTCCTCAATGAACCCGAGACCCCGACAAGAATCGGACAAGGCAAACAAAGAGACACGACCATAGACCTAACCCTTATCAGCTCCCACCTATCGAACTGGAAGTCAAACTGGTAGATAGCACCAGACTAAGCACAGACCACAAGCGACCACTATGTCATAGCTATCACGCTCAGCTCTAACCAAACAACCTACAAAAAAGTAGTAAGGTATGACTTCAAGAAGGCAGACTAGGAAAAAATAGAAGAAAATGTCAAAGACTGGTGCCTGCTACAGTACAGACCAGAAAGCCCAGATGAATGGACTGAGGAAGCTGTCCAGGACCTCCTGAACACATTAAAAAACAACCAATCCCTGCCCACGATCACTGTTCTCCCCAAATCCAAACCCTGGTGGATGAAAGAGTTAAGTGAAATGAAAAGAACCCTCAGCCGGCTTAGGAAGAAAGGAACAAAAGAAGAAATCAGTGCAGCAAAGAAAGAGTTCAGGCACAAGGTGTACGATACCAAAAAAGAGCACTGGCATAAGTTCCTAGCCGAAGTAAACAACAAAGACCTGTGGAAAGCCCTCAAGTACACCAGACCAGCAAGAGACGTCCCCCTCCCCCCAATAAAAGGAACAACGAACCCAAACAAAAAAGCACAGGCCCTAATAGACCATTTCTTCCCAATCAAACAAGACCCCTTCCCCCTCCCCCCCCTGCTAGGAGACAGGCTTACCTGAGAAGAGATCACAGAAGAAGAGCTGAGGTATGAAATAAGGAGGACGCTCCACACCATGGCACCGGGACCTGACCAGATAGGGTACATTCTCTGGAAACACCTCATAGAAACGGCACCAAGCACTGTAATCCAAATCATCCAGCCTCTCATGCAGCATGGAGTACACCTAAAAAATTTCAAAGACACCCTAGGAATCGCCTTGGCTAAACTAAAGAAGGACTCGTATGAAAACCCAAACAGTTATAGATACATCTTTCTCATCAATACCCTGGGAAAAATACTGGAAAAAGTGATCACCCTAAGACTAGCGCAACATGCCATAGAGAACAACATGATCACTGAAAACCAGTATGGAGCGCTCCCAGGAAGATCAGTAACCGACATAGTCAATGCCCTAAAGCACGATAGCAGATGGGACCAAAATAAAGGAAAAAAGGCAACAATGCTGTTCATGGACATCGAAAAAGGATTCGACTGAGTCAACAAATGAAAACTACTCGACATACTTATAGGAGGGAACACCCCAGAGTACATCGTCAGGTGGACGTGGTCCTTCCTAAGCCAAAGAAGCTTATCATTCTCGGACAAAGGAATGAAATCAGACCCAACAGATATCAACCCAGGAGTTCCGCAGGGATCTCCCATCTCCCTATTACTGTTCAATATTTATATGGCAGAACTGACAAGAGACAGCGGGGCACAAATAAAGGTTTACATGTATGTAGATGACATCTGTCTCCTTTGTATGAGTGAAAGTTACAAGGAAAACTGCAGGATTCTGGAAGAGTTTGTGAATGGGGAATTGAAAAGGAAACTGGATAACCTTCTACTCTCTCTGTCCCCTGGGAAGACAGAACTCCAGCACATCTGAGCAGAACCAAAGGACAGGCTCCCAGTCAGGATCATGGGGGAAAAAATCGAACACAAGGACATAGTACGATACCTAGGAATAATGCTTCACAGAGGAGAAAAGTACACCCCACACTGCCAACACAGACTAGGACAAGCACAGACAAGCCTCCACAACATCAACAGACTGGCCACAGGAGCCAAAGGACTAAGCATGCACATGGCTAAAAAACTCGTCAAAGCAGTAGTATACCTAGCACTATACTATGGAGCGGACACCTTCCACCCGAACCTGATATCAGACAAGGCCACAAAAGTACTGGAAAAAGGGTCAAGCCAAGCCACAAAGTGGGCCTGCAGCATGTTCAGAACAACCAACAACAACAAAGCGATACTAGAGGCAGGGCTCAACACCCCAGAAGTAGAAATCCAAAGGTACCAGAAAAACTACGGAGCAAGAATCCTGGCCCTAGGAAAAGAACACCCAGTATACAAATGAATCCCACATCTCCCAGATAGACTAAACAAAGAACCAAGACCACCTAGAACCCCTACGTACAGCTGCAAAACCTTCTCCAGCACCTGGACCATGATATGAATGCCGCAAATAGACGCGATGCTATGGACCATAAAGGAAGAGCTAGGCGAAAAGCCCTTCTCCCGCAACAAATTAGCCCCACCCATTAGTGCATGGCCTATCAGTACACAAGGAAAACCAGTGCTCGCCAAGTTCAAGGAAAAAGAAGAGCAACTCAAAACCTTCCCAAGGGCCTTCGAAAACGACCACCTAGCCATCTTCACAGACGCTTCCTAGGTCGGAGATAAAAACCAAGTAGGAATCAGCCTGGTCACGTACCTCCAGCACAAAGAGATCCTCAGAGTAAGCAAAGGACAGGGACATGGCCTCCAAGTATTCGACGGAGAGTTAGAGGCCTTAAGACTTGCCTTCGAAACTGCAGCCAACTTAAAAAAGAAGTATCAAGAGTTCACCAAGGTCACCATCCTAAGCGACTCCCAGGGAGCCCTTAAAGCAGTGCAGAACCCTTACCCGTCGAGCACAGAGCACGTCGCCCAGGAGATCTTCCAGAGAAACAGCACCCTAGCGAGTCTAGGAGTTGCAGCGAACATGGACTGGGCACCAGCACACCAAGGGATAATAGGAAACGAAGCCGCAGACTAAGAAGCTAAGAAAGCCTCACATGCCACGGCCACAAGGATGTCAGGAAAAAAGAAAACGATCACCAGGAGCACGATCAAGCGCAGGATCAAAGAAACAATAGAAAAGATAATGTCACAGCTCACCGGAAAAAAGAAACCATATACAGACAAATATGACCATCTCCCAAGGTTCCCTGCAACGAGAGTGTACCAGTTTAGAACAGGCCACGCATACATCCTGAACTTTAAACCCTAGGACAGAGAACACAACATCTGCCTGTGTGGAGAAACCCAGTCAGTTGAACATTACCTCCTCAGATGCGAATTGGAGCACAGCCCAAGGAAGGACATCCCACAAGAAACGAACCTCAGAACCCTCCTCTACGAAGACCCACATAGCTAGGAAAAACTTGTTAAAAAAGGCCTAGGAAGACCACCGAGTGAACAGGACCCATCGGAGCCCCCCCAGGTAGAAATAGACAGAAGAGAGTAGAAGGTAAGGAAAGAGGAGGAGGATTTCCTTTTGTTCATTTTGAGATAGTCTTCGGGAAGGTCGGGAAGGTTAGTGGCGGCGGAGTTTGTTGTTGTCAGAATTTTCTTTTCATCTCCTTTCTTTTAGCCATGACACTCGTTTTTCTCCCTTTCCCTGGTTAGTCCATCCTATTAAGTTAGTGGAAAAGATGCCCCGCTGGAGGAAAGTGTATATATAGATAGCTAGTTATCTAGAAATGGGAAAAGAGTATCCTTGTCTTATTGTCTTTCTTTCCTTCATTCTTTAGCACATAGCTACTTGACTTCTCTGCAATCACCATTGTGAAAGCCTTTGAGTTATCTTTGAGCCTTAAAGAATATATTCGTCTTTCCTGTCTTCAACACTTGAAGTCTACCCTGTTCATCGTAGGAACGATATCTTCCAGTTGAGCTTTCATTTAGCCGAGATATCTGAGTTTACTCAGTAGCATTTGTAAAGCGTGCCTGAGGTATCCTTACCGAGTCAAACATAAACCATATAGGGTGTTCTGTCACATTCTCATTACTAGGTGATGACGACTTTTACACCAACACTTATGCAGTTGGTGGTGGATTGGTTAGGTGGGTGGACACCCCGATCAATGAAGTAGTCATTTGCCATTGGTGCACAGCCATGACAAGAGCACCTGTCAGAGACTTCTCCAATGTGTTTCTATAGTCCTCCTCTATCTCGTCCTCTGTCTCCCCCTCTACTGCCTCTGAAGGATCCAAGTGGGAACAGATATTTCCCACAGTTTTCTCTGAGTAACTTGCCTCTGCACTCCCTCCTCATCGGGAATGGGACTACAAAATTGACCTTAAGGAGGGTGCGACACCTCCCTGGGGCCATCTGTACAAGTTATTGGAAACCGAGCTCCAGGCCCTGTGAGAATACATTGCCAGAATGACAGAAGAAGGGAAAATCTGCCCTTCTAAGTCCCATGTAGGAGTGCCTATCCTATTTGTCAAAAAAGTAGATAGATCCCTTCAGCTTTGTGTAGACTATCGTGGCCTTAATAAGGTGATTATCCAAAACAGGTACCCTTCACCCTTGATGACTGAATTGCAGGACCACATTGGGGCTTCCTGTTAGTTCTCTAAGCTCGATCTAACAAATGGATACAATCTCATTTGGATAGCCAAAGGCGATGAGTGGAAAATGGCTTTCAGAACTAGGTATGGTCAATTTGAATACCTGGTAATGCCCTTTATCCTGTCAAATGCACCCTCTGTCTTTCAGGAAATGATGAACACTATCTTCTATGATCTCCTAGATCTTAGTATCATCATTTTCCAAGATGACATACTCATATATACAGAAACCAAGGAAGAGCATGATCGTTTAGTCCAGGAAGTTCTCTGCCATCTAGATGAAAATAAACTGGCCTTGAAGCCCTCAAAGTGTATATGGGCAGTTCATGAAGTTGAGTTCCTAGGCTTTGTGATCTCAGACAAGGTAGTGTCAATGGTAGAAGATTGAGTCCAGACAGTCTAGGAGTGGCCCACACCGTCCACAGTCTATGACATTCACTCATTTCTAGGATTCGCCAACTTCTACTGGATCTTCATCATAGGATTCTCCAAGTTAGCGACACCCTTAACGAACCTCACCAAAAATGACTAGCCATGGATATGGGGAATCAAAGAACAACTTAGTTTTGATACCCTTAAAGAGTTGTTCACCACTGCTCCCATACTGGTCCATTATGACCATGCTCTCCCCCTTGTTGCAGAAACTGATGCTAGCGACTTCACCATTGCTGGTATTCTCTCACACCATTTCCCTGATGGATCTCTCCAACCTATAGCATTCTACAGCCAGAAGATGCATCCCCCAGAATGCAACTATGAGATATATGATAAGGAGATGCTGGCCATAGTCGATTATCTCTACTATCAGTGGAGGCATTAGTGTTCAGGGTGAGCCTATGTTGTAATGGTAATCACGGACCACAAGAACCTTGAGTACTTCTTGACAACCAAGGTTCTCTCCTAAAGGCAGGTAAGATGGATGGAGAAAATTGGTAACTTTGATTTTCACATTGTTCACTGACCGGGAACCCACAACACTAAGGCAGATGTTCTCTCATGCCGTAGAGACCATGCCCCTAGAGAGGGGGCACCTAAGCAAGGGCTCCTCTTCCTCAAGAAAGGTCAGTATATTGCAGCTGTTAAAAGATCACTAATGGCCTTGCACCCCACCTTTGTCGAAGAAATGAAGATAGCATCTGCCCAGGATCAGGAGTACCAGGACCACCTCTAGACTCCTAATAGGTACTATTCAGTTTCCCAGGGGCTGCTGAAGTACAACGGCCTCTAGTACATTCTACTCTCCCTTTACAAACGGGTCCTTGAATCCAGACACAATCATCCTGTGGCTGGCCACCTCAGCCATGATAAGACTTATGAACTTATTGATAGGGACTTCTACTGGCCAACCATCAGGAAGGATGTCACCGAGTATGTATCCTCCTGTGACCAGTGCCAGAGGAACAAGGTAAGGAGATACAAGGCCTATGTAAAACTCCTTCCTCTCGAGGTACCCTATCATCTGTGGGAGTCAGTGTTAATAGACTTCATTACAGACCTCCCTTCCTCTGATGGCTTTACCCAGATATGGGTCATTATAGATCGATTCAGTAAAATAGCGCACTTCATACCCTTAGGCCCAAATGCAAACTCCTAGGTCTTGGCTAATACCTTTGTCTGCAAAATTTGGAGGTTCTATGGGTTACCAACCAACATAGTCTTAGATAGAGATCCCAAGTTTGACTCCTCCTAGAATGAAGTGATGGACAAGCTCGGGGTCAAGCTCTCCAAGTCTACAGTAGCTCACCCCCAGATATACGGCCAGACAGAATGGCTTAACCAAATTCTGGAAGCATACGTAAGGGCTTATGTCAATTTCGATCAAACAGACTGGGTTTTCTTCCTACCCTTGGCTGAGTTCACCTATAACAATGCTCAGTCCTCTTCGACTGGTGTTTCTCTATTCTTTTGCAAATTTAAGATTCCATCTATCCTTAGATGCAACGCAGCAAGTCATATTCTTTAAGGGTGCTGAGGAACTCTAACACTCCTGGACTGACCTTCGGCAAAGACTCATAGATACCTAGGTCAAGTCGGTTAATTGGTATAACAAACACCATCAGGAGTTTCCTTCAGCCAACCCAGGTAACCTTGTCCTTCTCAAATAGGGAAATTTCCCTTCTCCGCAGCCTTCCCATAAACTAGACTCCAAGTTTGATGCACCATTCCGGATAGTTCAAAAGGTAGGGGAGAGGGCCTACAAGCTCAAACTCCCCTTCTCCTAGAAGATGCACCCAGTATTCCATGTCTCACAGCTTGAACCCTATCGAGAATCTACAATCTTCCCTAGGACTCCTACCTCTGCTCCGGAGATCGAAGATAAGGAACAATACTATTTTGTCAGAGAAGTCTCTAAGGTTAAGTACAATTAAAGGTCTAAAAGGCTCCAATATTTTATCCCATGGGAAGGATACTCAAGTGATGAGGGCTCTTGGGAACTGGAGGAAAACCTTTTGATAAATGGTGAACCCATCGAAGAACTAGTCAACTACCGTCAACGACATCCCAATGCAGAGGAAAGGGCTATGGAAGAAGAAGACATACCACCATGCAAGCGAAGGAGAAGGAATTCAGTAAGTAAACCTTCCTTCTATCTAAGGTTGATGATAACTGCTCCAGGAGATGTATACATCACTGTATTAGGATACTCAACCCCAAGTAGGTCTCCTTCTCGCAACCTGTAGGCTATTATCCTCTTACCCGATCATAGGGACATTCCCACTTGTCTCTAGCGATGAACCTCTACTAACCTGTTGACCATTGTGCATGGGGACCATGTGCCTTATGAGGGGCATAGTGTTACAGATAAGCTGTACCAAGTGGTCTACCTACGTACCAGAACATGTGCAAGTCAATCGCTATGTATGTCAAAAACCGTGATCAACTCTTGAGCCACGGAACTATGTGACGAGTGTTGTCGCTATAGAGCTTTGACTAAGCGAAATGAGGCATTGACAACATGACGTACATGGGATCAGACATGCACGATTGATGATGGGACTCGTCACCCTGATCTCATCGTGATATGCTGATCGGTTGCATCATTAGGGGACAGGATCAGAGGAGTAGTCTCTGAGAAGTCCTGGACGATCAAGCCAAAACTCTTCTGTTAATTCTCTGATCGTAAAACTGATCTCCTTCTAGGGAATCATGAAAGAGCAAGGGAATCGGCATGGAATGTTTCTTTGGGTTTCGTTTTATTTGTAAAAGTTCTCTGTTTCTACTTAGTCAGAATTAGGTATTTAAGAGGGAGCAGATGAGCGATGTATTTTGTTTCTTCTTCTTCTCTCTCGAGCTGTCATAAGAAATCTTGTACCGTCTTTGAGCCTTAAGAATATATTTTACTATCTTCTTGCGAAAACTATTGTTCTCTCTCGACTCGATAATAAGGGTAGGGGCATAAGCGGTTATAGCTTGCCGGTTGAGATATCTGAGTCTACTTAGTAATACCCTCTTGTGAAGCTTCTTGTGCCAATACCTGTATCTACATCCTCAACGAGTCTCCTGTCACAACTGCAGTAATTATAATTATACTGCTAGTAGTGATATCCTGAGCTCTGCATTTCTCTGTAGGAATTTCTTAGTATCTGCTGGCTACTTCTGATTTTCCTCTGTTGCACGATTCTGCCAGATTTTGCCAGGTTCCTTCATCTCCGATACTGTGGGCTTGCCTAAGCCCACCTCAGCAGTATCTTTATCTCTGATACCATGGGCTTACCAAAGCCTACCTCAGCAGTATCTTCGTCTCTAATACTGTCGGCTTGCCTAAGCCTACCTTAGTAGTATCTTTGTCTCCAATACCATAGGTTTACCAAAGCTTACTTCAGCAGTATATTCATCTCTAATACTGTAGGCTTGCCTAAGCCTACCTCAGCAGTATCTTTGTCTCTAATACCGTGGGTTTACTAAAGCCTACCTCAGTAGCATATTCACCTCCTATGCTGTGGGGTTGCCTAAGCTTACCTCTGCGGTATCTTTGTCTCCAATACTATGGGCTTGCCTAAGCCTACCTCAGTGGTATCTTCGTCTCTGATACCATGGGTTTGCCAAAGCCTACCTCAGAAGTATATTCGCCTCCGATACCATAGGCTTGGCAAAGCCTACCTCAGCAGTATCTTTGTCTCCATCCCTATAGGCCTAACTTAGGCTACCTCTATAATGACCTTCTCATGATCAACAAAGTTCATCATTGGTATCACTGATCCTCATGCTTAATGAAGCAAGATATAGGCTACTTATTATATTCATTGTCTTATATAGGCTTGTTAACTCTGTCACCACCCCCTGGTGGGGGTGACTAGCCTAGTGCAGGGAAACCTGTACCTATTGTATAGTGATTTGCCTCTCTCCTATTGTCTTAGTTATCTTGATGATGGATTGAAGGACTGAGTTATGTCAATGGTCTTCTAAAGACTGAAACATACTTCTCAGCTATATAAGAAGGGGAATGGTGTTCGCTTGATATTGATCAGGTGATATAGAGGGTGGCGCAGCTATTTATATGTATATAACCACTCCCATCTTTTATTAAGATAAGTCATTCCTTTATCTATCTGAGGTCAGAGAACTTGTATTAGAGGAGTTATAATTCTCAAAGTCAGATCTCGGATAGAGATTGGTACACTGTAAACGATATTGAGAATTGCCTAGTTTGCAAGTTCCTGATCCCCAGCCTTTGTCTCTTAGGTAACAGACCTCAAGAAGCAATCTCTCTTAAGTTAGATCTCAGATAGAGATTGGTACACTGTACATAACAAGGAGAATTGCCTTGTGGACAAGTTACCTGATCTTTAGCTCATGTCTCTGAGTTGATTTGAGATATTGGGTAGGATAGCCAACTGGTACGGTGAACTCATGGAGAGGTTCCTGTAATATCTATTATAGTATACCACAATATACGAACTCATATAAGCCTTATACAACTATCAGGTATAGCCATTTCATAGTTTAGTTAATGCCACTATAAAATCAGTGTTTATAAGATATATCATATACACCCTAGTAGGGTATTCCACTTAATAAAGAGCATATGACCTATATAAGAAAGTATAGGATAGTCCTCTACTCTGGCTACTTACATAATAAAAGATAGTAAAAATCTTCTACTCCTACTACTTGTATTTCCCTTACCCTTTACAAAAGAAATCCTCTGCAGCTCCTGACTATATCCTTTCCTCAAGGCTTATAGAGGTTACATCCATTTAGTTTAGGGGTTCAGTTATATAATAGATATAACAATAGGCTATATATATATAAGTTAAATTACTGATTACCCTTCTTAGGACTATCTTTGAGATCAGTTGTCTAAGTAGCTATTCAGAAATAGGGGTAGGCCATTCATATACTCATTGTTTAAGTGAGGAGTAAGCAGTTTTCACAGTCACTTTATACTTAGGAAGTATTAAGATAGCTACTGATATTTGAGCTGATGTGATGTATAGTTTTTCACCTATGGCTAATACTCTAGGCAGTCTATGCACTGCCCCTATAGGATATGAGAGATGTGATATATCGTACTTTTGATGATCAGTGTAGGAGGTATCATAAAACTCACCTAAGTAACAAAGTATAGCAGTACAAGTATATGCTGCATTGTTGCCTTGGTTTATCATCACTCCAGGGGGTTTTTAACCTAAGTGATAGAAATAGTAGTCTGATCTTATACTGTATTATCAAAAGGTCTTGTAGGGTACATAACCACTATTGTACTCTTGTAAAGGGTATAGTCTTTTAGTTAGCTTAGGCAGAACTGATGATAGTTTCTACTTATTATAATGTAGGGAGGGGGGAAGAAGAAACTGTCAAGCCTAGTATGCTTGAGACCAATTATATTTTATTCCCTTTTACTATTATTTTACATCCTTTTTCCTCTATGTACTTAAGACCAAGACTCTATTCCTTTTAAAAGTAAAATCCTATACACTACTAATGCCCCTGTCTGGCCACCCAGAAAAGGTTACTACTAGGGAGTAGAGATACCTAGCCTACCTAGCTTAGACACAATGGTGTAGGAAGGTTATAAAGGCTACAGAGAAAGGCTAGGAATTACTAGCTAAGCTATTACATCCAAGCTAGGTAGACTGAGGCCATATGAAGGTTACCCTGACGGCGTTTAGCGAATGAAGGTACATACCTGACGCCCCTACAATGTGTGACTATGTCCTTGCTCCTCATCGAGTATAAACACCCCGTCCACATTGTAAGTGATTGAAATGGGAAGTTAATTGCAGCTAGGTGGACTAGGTATCTTCCACCTATCACCAACCTTTTTCTCGGCCGCCGGACGGGGGCCGTTCACAGTGCATGGGATTTTACTTTTAGAAGGATGGCAGTCTTGGTCTCGAGCACATGTATCGGAACAGGCGGATTTTGGAATTCGGAGTTTCGCGGCAATTTTTGCGATAGAATAACCTTACCTCAGCATAATCACTAGTGTAGTGTCTCAGTGCTTTGTTTTCGGTTTCAGTTTAGATTTGTGTTTAGGTTTTGGTTCGGCTTTTGGCTCAAGAATTTTTTTTTTATTTTTTGTTTTGGGATGGAGGCATCCTAAATCTTTTACTAATTTTCACGATTTACGAATTTACACGAAAGGGGGAAAGTTCGAAGTGGAATCGTTGCGAAGCGACCGCAAAGTGCTGCTGACGAAGCATCCGGACCCTTACATCCATAACTGTACATGTATAAGGCGGGCTAGAAGATTTTCTGCTATGTAACGCCTCCAAATCCATTACAATAATAGCCATTTTTTTAACTGGAGTTTAAAAATGTCATCCTAACCCCCGCAATCCTGGTAAAGCGCATTTTTGATCTCCCCGCATCCCTAACTATACACTCCCGCTTCACCTTCCACTTCTTCATCCCCTCCATAGCTCCACCCTCCAAATTTCCTTTTCCCTCAAAAACCAACCTCCTTCCTCTACCCTTCCCATTTTTTTTTTTTTCTCCCCTTTCTTTTCCTCTCTTTTCTTTTCTTTTTTTTGCCTTTCCTCATCCCCTTTTTACTTTTCCCAATCCCGGCACGCTCTTCAATCACTAATCGTA
>JABYPW010000433.1:0-26304 GCA_016880775.1 Phymatotrichopsis omnivora | reverse complement strand
TTTTTTTTTTTTTTTTTTTTTTTTGGAGGGGTGCAGAGAAGGACTTGGTGTCGGACCGAAGAGGAATATGGCATAGGGACGGACATGTTAAAGACTTGGAAAATCGGGCCTTGGCTCACCTTTACTGCCTGGAAATTATTCCTCCTCCGAATGCGGAAAAAGTGAATGATTTCTGGTGAGTGGTGAATGCACAGATGTACTTATGCAAGTTATCTATCGAAAGCTTGTGTAGGCTAGACCAATCATTCATTACCAAAAAGGTACCTAGTATAACATAAGGATACAACTTGCAGTAACTTGCGATTTCAACCCTAAATGGACAAGAATCGGTAGAAAAACAAGGCCGAATTCTCCGTCCTGCTATGCTATTCTCCATAACCAACACTGGAGTAACTTTTTTTAAAAAAAAAAAAAAAAAAAAAAAAATATAGAGGATTTGGGAGACAAAGTGTTGGAATAAGCATGCTCGAGGACTTTGCTCGGATTTTCGTTGCGTTTTTCTATTTTTCCGTTATTTTAGTTACTTGATCGATATCATGGGATAGTTTTGAGCTCCAAGACATGCGCCTATCTCTTGGACGAATAAAGGGATTTAGTGTATAATCTAGCTAAATTAGGAAAGTTAAGAATTTACTGAGCAAAATTGCCCGACATCGCCCAACATCCTCCAAGTCCCAGCTACAACCATCTACGTGATAATATGGCACACCAAAGTCGACAACCGCTTGCGACTCCTGTCAATAATGTACCCTAAGTTGCTACAGATGGACAGCAATCACCTTCGGCTAATTTCTTAAAAGTATCACCAGAGGACTATAAGGTACCAGTTTCAGACCGTGGGTATCTTATTGTTTGGCGTGATCGATGTGGCCGATTCAAGATGTATCAAGTTAGACTTCGCCGGCAAGGAGATTTGTCAGTGGCTCGGTCATTTACTCATTACAGTTGTAGCGGGTTCGGTATTTGGCCTTGTATAGGTTGTTTTGAGGAGTATCATACCTTTTCTAGGTAAATTTTAATTGGTACTGTACGCTAGTAAAAAAAAAAAAAAAAAAAAAATTTAATACACCTGTCTTTTAAGTCCATCTTCGAAGTTCGTCTTCAAATTTATTAATATTCTTCGCTGCCTACACAATATCTTACAGGTGATCAAATAAACGCTTGACTTCAAGACACTGAATTATGTCCTAGTATTCACCAACAGTAGTCTCGGCTGTCTATTGTTACATTCTCATTCCAACCTGTAGCCAACTCTCTGGCAGTTTTTATTCCAGAGTCATATATCGTAAATTCAGAATATTCATTTTTGATATTGCCAAGGTGCTAATAATTGATACCTTTCCTTATATAGCTAGATTTTTTTGCTAATGCAGGGTGGATACAAATTTCCCATGTCTCATACGTCCAAGGGATATTGGCGGGGTCAATTTGTTTTTCTGTTTATTTCTATTTTTAATTTTTTGCGTCATCAGTTGTCACTCGCTTTTTGATTACCGGTATTTATGCCGCGGTTTTCGCCCCTACGGGTTCCTTTCTATTCTTTCTTCTTCAGTCCAGTGCAATTAATTCTTCCTAAATACAAGCTATTCTTCTTGTCACACTCCTCACGCTTTCTTGCTTCAGCAGAAGGAAAACTTCGCAGATTTGCATTGCTAAATCATCTCCGAAGTCACAGCCTCTTCTTGAGCCTAACCAGCAGTTGAGGCCTGCGCCATAAGATCCAGCCCTTATTATCATTTACCCAATCTATGTTTTGTTGACTAACTCCAAATCGTACGTCCAAAACACTTTCGCGAGGATAACTCGCAATTCCAATACCGCAAGGCTGTAAATAATTAGCAATCTTTTTACTCTCGAAGGGCTAGGGCTCGGCATGGAGTACGCTTACTTTCGACAAAGACATCCGCGAGCACGAATAGAAAACGGTCGCAAAGCTTCCCTCACATCCGTATTGTTGGGATCGATCCACCGCTCAGGAATAAAATTGTCCGAACGATGGAAATTGTTCTCATCGTGGGTAAGAGTCCATAGGTGTGTGTAAAGTTCAGTCTGGATATCATAATTTTAGCATCATCTCCCTATCTTAGTTTAGATGGGTCGCGTTCCCCCTGCGGTATAAAGACACTAGAAACAACCTCACCCGGAGAAATCCTCGTTGATCCGATACTGACTGGTGGATAGATTCTCGAACCATCGTCTATGACCGCTTTCAAGTATGGCAAGCTCCGAGTATCAAGCCCGTTGATATCCTCATATTTGCTAAACCGTCCTCTAATTTCGTCCACAAGTCTTTTGTACCCGGGTCGACTGATGCTGTTCCTGCAGCTGGTGAATGGAAGCAAAGCGTATTGTGCTTGCAATCATTTTCCAACAGCAGTACGTGGGAGTACCAGCGAAAAAATTTCAAAGATATATATGCGATGGCGTGCTCAATACAGCTAACACATACAAAGAAAAAAACTTTAATCGCTCACAATCCATAACGCATATGTAGAGCAATTCAATTGAATATGGTGGCATTGTGGATTTCCTCCTTTCGCTCATACCCTTTCCCAGGCCAAAAACAAAACAACTTCAATACAAAAAACTCTCTTTCACGTGAAATCATAATAGTGACCAGTTTTCGAATATTATGCAAGTCCACAAATTTCTTTATCCCTTCTTTTATTTTATACATATTCTCGGGGTCCGTAACTCTTCCAACTTCTGCATCTTGCATGCAAGACCAAAGGAATTCTTGGATAGATGAAAACCCGTCACCTGAAGGACTGGGTCAGAACTAATTAACTTCTGAATCTTCTGAGTCCATGGAACCATCTTCTTCTTTTGAGTATTCAACGGAATATACGAGAAAATATAAAATCTGTCCAAAGTAGGAAATATCCAATCCTCCATCACCCCCCGCCCACTATGTACCGAATAAAGGAGTCATCACGGCTTCCCATATTTCGGCCTTGCTCACGTTCATTCGATAGTTTTGACCCGACAACTTCATTACCGGCTGGGTTGCTATAGCCTTGCCAGCTATCGCACGGCCCCAGATTCCTGAGCCTACAAGGTCCCGATGGTTTTCCTGGTTTGGCACTTGTGATCGACCGATCAAAAATGCTCAAGTGGTGAGTTTAAAATTGATTAAGACCCCCAGGTCTTTGATTACCCTAACAGCAAGAATTCTGGATAATACACAGGTGAGACGTATTTGATTTTATCCGACAATCCAAAGAGACTTGCATATGATCATTGTGATGGCTTCGGTCTCAGCTCCTTGGGCAGTCCAGCCACATATAACAGAAATTTCAACCGTTGTTTGTCGAGAACCCTCTTCGCAAGGTTCTGGCTGAGGTTCGAGCTCTGGCACGCCAAGAAACAACGTGGCTTAAAACAGGGAGATCATCATTTTTCCTTAGCAAAATATCAAGGCCAAGAGTGCAGGTATGCTCGAGATAGGGAACTGTAACCTAATGTGTAAAGAGGAGATAAAAAAAAAAAAAAAAAAAAAATCTGATTTCAACGTAGTTGTAGTAAGGACCATCATCGCATCATGATCGCTTTTCTATCTTCCTCCTTTGCCATCTCTGGCACAGTAATCACCACGACAGATTATATTCTGCGTCCATATCAGCGTCTGCGGTAGCAGTCGAAGATGCAGGCTGAAGGAAACCCAGCATAGACATTATCTGGTTTAAAGCCGGAGGAGATTGTAAGGAGTGATTATCGTTTACGGGTGTATGTGGCTGTATTTGCGATCGTGAGGCCTTCGCTGCAGGATAGGTTTTCGGAGGTTCTTTCACCGGTGTGGAAATTTTGGGCTTAGGCGCTGTTAGACTGCATGTTTGAGTGGGGCTTTGTCGTGATAACTTTTTTAGTTGATAGACGTTGAAAATATGATCTTCACAAACCACATGGGTAGTCTGCCGGATCTCTACTTTTCACTGGAAAAATTACGACGTTCTCTTGGGCGCTACCAGCATGTTTCCTCGGCGTGCGAGATGCTTATTATTAGCTGCCCATAAATCGCCAGGCTGGACGAGATAGTCAGGCGGTTTGCCGATTAAGAGTAATTAGTTCGTCAGGCTGGGCCGGCGGGGTACTTGGATAAATTTACACCTTGATATACCGCATCTTGCAATACCGGATGGATTTCGCTGTAATTCGCAATTCCCGCACAATTTGTTCGATATCCTATGAACCGCTGATTGTGCTCCGAAAGATAAAAGTGTTAAATGGCCCTCTAGCAATCTATGAAATAACTGAAAATATGCCGCTTCACAAAAATCTTTACTGCATTCAGTAGTTACTATTCTGCATTTCGTTACCGACACTTGTTGACGGGAATCGTGCTGGTTTCAGCTGTTCATGAGATACCGGACAAAGCCTAATACCGGATCCGAATGAGACATTACGTTGCAAGATCCCTGTTGCCATAGAAAGTAAGTTTGATGTACCGGATAGCAAGTGCGATTCTAGAGAATTACAGGTGATAAAAGAAAGAGAGAAATAAAGAAAACAAAGAAAAAATTTATCGCAAAGGAAGAGCATATGCATCTCCAATTAGATCCACCGAATAAACCCTAGAAACGTGATTCACTCCTTCCTCCATATCTGTGTCCCACAATCCCTCTTCGTTATCCTCCGTTGTGTATACGACTTGTTGCGCACGGGTCCCTTGGGCAGAGGAGGCAACAGGTTTTTATCAGACATGCTACCTCAGTAGAAGGCAATGTTATATCTATAATTCCATTATATTTATGAGCAGCGATCGTATAGATGTGAGTACAATTTGATGGTGCTTTGATATACCGGATAGCTTGATACAACGAATTAAAAGCAATATCAAGGTGTAGCTGTATGTACCATTATTCTTAGCATTTTTTTTTCTTACCCCCTACACGCTAACGTCCGTGAGGGGTAGTCGGATCGTGTATGCGTGTACTCGGATCATACATCGATTACTAATCATAAATTCATCGAAATTGTAGAGGTGTTTGTGTGGACAGCGATGCCATTGGGTATATTTCGGAGACTCTTGCACTTTCTTTCCTATCGTGGAGTAATTTGGGTGTCGGCGATTTGTGTTTTGTTTTCCTTAGGGTTTGCACTGTCTTGGCACCTCCCCTCTTAGTGGTATTGTGGTATAAAAGAGGGGATTGTTATCGCAAGATAGTTTTTTTTTTTTTTTTTTTTTTTTTTTTTTTTTTTTTTTTATAGCAGATGAAGGTACATCCTGATGCTCCTAACATGTGTGACCATGTCCTTGCTCTTCATTGAGTGTACACGTCCTGTCCATATGATAGTGATCGAAGGGAGGTTTAATATCATTGCTTGATGGATTTTTTAAGAGATCACAAAGTCAAAAAAGGACCTATCACATCGCTGGTATAATGCCCTCAAAAGCCCAAATGACAAAAACACAGCAGATGTGTATCACAAAAAGAAATAGTTCAGAAAACAAGTTTACAAAACCAAGAAGCAACACTAGAATGACTTTCTCCAATAAATAAACAACAAAGATCTCTGGACAGCACTGAGATATACAAGACCAGCAAGCAACTGCCCCTTCCCATAAATAAATGGAGCACAAAACCTAGATGACAGAGCTTAGGCAATGATTGATCACTATTTCCCTACCCTCCTAAAACTAGAAATAGCCTACCCTTTGCAGGAAGCCCTGACCAATGACATAATATCAGAAGAAGAGATCATCTACATGCTTAGAGGAATGGTGCACAGCACTGTCCTAGGACCCAACAAGATGCAGTACACCCTATAGAAGAAAATTGCTAAAACCTCCTCTTATGTACTATACAACCTTCATACCCCCCTGCTATGACACAGTGTCCATCTAAACTCCTTTAAAAAGACACTTAGTATCACCATACCTAAGCTAAAGAAACTAAACTACACTAGCCCAAACTCCTACAGATGTCTCTTTCTAATAAATATGTTGGGGAAAATTCTGGAAAATATTATTGCCATGTAGCTGGTATAACATGCCATTGACAATGACATGGTAATAGATTATCAGTATAGGTCACTACCAGGAAGATCAGTAATAGATATAGTAAACACCCTAAAATACAACTCCAGAATAGCATAGAACTATGGTAAAAAGGTCTCCCTCTTGCTCATAGACATCAAAAAAGGGTTCAACAAGGTCAACAAACAAAACCTCATAGAAATATTTAAAGAATAGCATATACTAGAGTATATAGTGAAATAGGTCCACTCCTTCCTAAGTGACTAGGAACTATCCTTCTCTGATAGAGAGATAGTGTCAAAGTTCTTCAAAATCTAACTATGTATTCCCTAGGGATCCCTGATCTCTCCCCTCCTTTTCAACATTCACATTACTAGGATAACAAGTGATAGCAGGGTGCTTAGAATATTTATATATATGGATAATATTTGTATCATGTATGCTTCTAAAAGTTTTGAAGAAATTATCTCCCTTTTACAAGAATTCTATAAGATAAAGCTAGGACCTAGGCTTGTTAGGCTCAAACTATCAGTATTGGAAGGCATAACTGTACTCTACCATAATAGACCATAGGGTAAGAATACCATAAGTATCACCATTAAAGGAAGTAAAATCTGGTATAAGGATACAGTTTACTACCTCAGAATAATACTTTACTAGAATGAAAGTATAACTGAACACTGTTAACATTATATCAGATTTATGCAAGTAGTACTAGAACAAATCTAAAGACTATCAACAGGAGCAAAAGGACTAGTACTAGCAATAGTACTCAAACTGGTCAAAGTAGTTATTATTATATCCCTTTTCTATAGGGTAGACACTTTCTACCTTAACCTGATAACTGTGAAGGTAGAACAATGCCTTGACTCAATACTAGCATCTAGCATCAAGTGGGTATACAGTATCTTCTAGTTAACTAGCAATAGAAAAGCCTTAATTAAGGCTAAGGTCATACATACACTACTATAAAGAGAATATTACTAATGTAATTACATAGCTAGGATACTCAGTATTTCCAAGATATACCTAAACTTTAAAAGGCTCCTACCACTGCTACACTAAAAGAATAATAGATGACTAATCCTATAAATCTGTAACTGGAAGTATAAGACCTTCTCCAACTCCTAGTCAATGATAAAGAATAGTCTAATTTAATGCACTCCTATAGATTATAAGGTACAACATCAGTAAGAATATATTCACTAGCTTCAAGCTCCCCCTACTATCTAGGCTATAGCTTATCAGCAAAGAAGGAAGACTGAAAACTAAACCTTTCTATAGTAAAGAGACTACCTATAATGGGAGACTCATTGAGGATATAGATGCAGGTATAGACATAAGAAGCTTTGTAAGAGGGTCTTACTAAGTGAACTCAGATATCTTAACTGGCAAGTTAGAACTGCTTGTGTTTTTCAACCTTTATCAAGGAGTTAATAGATGATAGAGAATTTATCGAAGAGAAGCAAAATATATTCTTAAGGCTCAAAGATGGTATAAGACTTGAGATGATGGCTAGATAGAGAAGAAGAAGAAACAAAACACATCGCTCATCTACTCCCTCTTAAATACCTAATTCTGACTGAGTAAATACAGAGAAACTTTATAAAGGAAATGAACCCTATCCAAACATTCTATCGCAATTCACATATTTTTCTACAATTCCCTAGAAGGAGATCAGTTTCATGGTCAGAGAATCAGAGAGATATTTGGCATGATCGTTTAGGACCTTTAGAGAAGAACTCTTTTAGTCCTATCCTCAAAAGATGTGACTAATCAGCATATCATGATGAGATTAAGGTGAAAAGCCCCATCATCAATCATGTATATCTAATCTCATGAACATCATGTTGTCAATGCCTTACCTCACTTAGTCAAGGCTCAGTGGCAACAGCACTTATCACATGATTCCATGGCTCATAGGATGATTATAGGTTTAGACATATATTGTAGTTAACTTGGAACAATGTCTGTACATGTCCGAGTACCTAGGTAGACCACTTAGTACAGTTATCTGTAACACCACCCTTGAAACCTTCCTAAGAACATTTGATAACATAGAAGTAGCTCTCTACTCTAATATCAACAAAGTCTCTAAAAATAGCTAGGTAGTGTATACCAGCATATCCTACTACAAATGACACTAGAAAGCAGGTTCTATAAAGGCTATCAGCAAGGGTATTCAAGTCTTTGATAGGGAAGTTGAAGGTATTAGAGCATCCTTCTACTTCTTAGCAAAATTTATCCCTAAAAATCATAAGGTCAAGAAAGCCATAATCTTCTTAGACAACTAAGCAGTATTAATAGCTACATGCAACCCTTTCCCCTCCCTGACCTAGTATATAACCTAAGAAATGTTCAAAATAAATAAGTTGCTACCCTAAAAAGGAGTAGAGGTCAACCTAGAATAGTTACCTATATATGAAGGTATACAAGGAAATGTAGATGCAGGTATAATGGCCAAAGTATAGTCTAACAAGGAAAGCACATATGCCTATAGCAGGAAAAAGAAAAAGTTATCACCTATATAACTATCTAAAGACAAACTAAGGACTGACTATAGAAATCCTTTGAATAGTTCACCAAATATCCCATTGACAAAGCAATCAACCTATACTCTATACTTGATAAATACTGTATACCAAGGGTATACTGTTATGAACACTGGTAGTGGTCATGTCTTTGGTACCTAGATGATGTGCTATGATGGAGGTTATACTTAGATTGTCAACATGTCAGTATGCTATCTCTACCCTTTACCATTGTGTTAAGTGCTCTGGAGATGATCCTCTATCACATGGTCTCATTTTGTGGTATGGCATATTATGGCTTTGCTGTCAGCCCTGACTAGGTGTAGGAAGTTAGCCCCATAGTTACTATATGATTAGCTATTGGCATGATGCAACATTGGGGTAGGCACCTATGAGGTCATGATCGGGCAATCAGACTCGTATCGTGAGAGACTATTACAAATTGTGAGTGAGGCCTAAGAGTGTGATAGGCGATCAATGTCAAATTGAGTACTAATCATGTCCTATCCTTTCTGGACACTTCTATAGGAATTGACAATTAGGAATCAGGAGATGGTCTAGAATGGAAAGGCTTCTATAGGTTTCTATTTCCTTTATTATCTCTTTGTCATCTTGGGTTGAAGAAAGGGTATTTAGGTGTACAGGTCTTTTGTATCTTTGTCCTTCACTTCTTTCTTCTTTAGCTTTAGCTTCCTGTTCTTCTCTATGATCACTATTGTAAAAGCCTTTGAGTTATCTTCAAGCCTTAAAGAATATATTCATCTTTCTTATCTTCTAAACTTGAAGTCTACCTTGAATATTGTAGGAAAGATATCTTCCAGTTGAGCTTTTATTTAGCTAAGATATATAAGTTCACTCAGTAATGTTTGTGAAGTGTACCTAAGGTATCTTTACTGAGTCTTATACATTTATATAGGGTGATCTATCATACTATATTCTTTAAAGAATATGGCTTGTTCCTCTTCCAACATCCCGATACCTAATACATCCTCTCTTGCTCTTATTATGGGCATACAGCTCACTAACCCTTTAGCCTACACAGTGCAGACTACTCATTCTTTAGCCTCCAATATCTCAATACATGAGGAGGATATAATTGATCTCAAACCTGCTGAGTTAGCCTATGCTAACAAGCACTAGAAGGTGGTTATAGACAACTATATGTCCACCATGTAAGCCTTATACTAGGCTTATCAGTGAATGGTGGAAGAGCCCTTCAAATGGGATCTGCAAAATACTAAGGAGGAGTTTCAGAAACAGCATGATGATGTAGCCTCGATTGTCTATGCCATGATTATCCTTCACTACAATATCCAGAAACCCCTCCATAAGATGTCTATAGCCTTCCCCTCTACAATGACTAATCTCCTCCTGTCTGTAATTGAATAGATTTAGAAGGAGAGGGCCACCTTTGCTTAAAGGGAGACTAACTACACCAACACCCTAAACAAAGCCTATCAGGATATGGTCGAGGGGCTCAATAAGCAAATCTATAAACTCTGCTACCAGTTGGTAGACTAGGTGCTACACCTCCTAGCCTTTTCTGATGAACAAATCGCTAACATACTAGTGTCCATAGTAGAAACCAAGGCCAGGGTAGAAGTCCTAGAGCAGGGTGAGGTCCCACTCCAGGCTAGACTTAGCAAGGTAGAACTTGAGGTTCTGAAGCTAAAATGGAAGTAGAGGTCCTCTCTGCTAGGTCTATATTGAGGAATGAGGACGTGGTCAAATTAAGGGAAGACCTTATGAAGGCCAATGATGACACAAAGATGTGGAAGGAGTTGTACTACCAGTACAAAGACATCTACAGGTCAGTTGTATCACTTCTAGTTTCCTGAAACCCTGAGGAGCTGATCGACATTGATAATATGGTAACCCATATCTCTGCTCCTCTACCTAGGCTAAGGAAGCCTATTCCTCTCTTTGCACTACTTCCTGACCATCCCTCTTCTCCTCCTCCTCCTAGCCCCTCTTATTCTGCCACTGTAGGACCTTCCTAGGTAAGGGGCCTAACCTCCTTTGCCTCTTTTGCACTGCCTCCCTATAAACCCTCTCCTCATCCCCTCAGGGAGAGTGATGTTGTCCAGATTATACAAGAGGCCATCCAACAAACTGCCCTGCCAGCTCCCCACTCTCATTACTCTACCTCCCCTCCACCTACTATGGCCTCAGCTACATTCAAGGGTCCTAAGCCTACTGATCCTGAGAAATTCTCGGGGAAGGCTGAGGACATAAGGAAGTTCATCAAGCAATGTGAGAACTACTTTACCCTCCAGTCTTATGCCTTCCCCCATGACTGGATCAAAACAGATTCACCTCAATATATATGACTAGTATAGTGGTAGTCTAGTAGAGGGCCAATACTCAGCAGTAGACCCAGCTGACCACCATTTAGGAGGACTTTATAGAGGCTGTAAAGACATACTTTAGAGCCTTCACTACTAAGACTCAAGCTATTTAGGAGATAATTAATGCCAAACAAACCAAGGGCATCCTCTCCTACCTCACCCATATAGAGGCTCTCAACTAGGTCATACAATATGACTAAGAAGCCTTCAAGTTTTGGGTTGAGAGGGGCCTGAAGGAAGATCTCTGATTAGCAATAGTGGCCTAGACCTAGTATGACACCCCTACGGCAGAGTGGCTTTCTTGTGTAGTCTAAGTAGGCCTGGTAGTAGAGGATACCTGGGTGGCTATCTAGGATTCCTAGAAGGGACATTTGACCAAGTAGACCTTAGGCTAGTCTGCTCCTTCTAACTGAAAAAGACCTAGGACAAGTATCCCTCAGGGTCATCTTCCCATAGCAAAGGGAAGCTTCCTCAGCTCACTGAGAAAGAGAAGTAGTGGGCTAAGAAAAATAAGGCCTATCTACACTGCTTGTCCAAGCACTATAGTATCAAGGACTATTACTCAACTTGGAAGTTCTCTCCATCTCTGCTGTCAAGATCACTTCCTCCTCTAAGAGGAAAGCAGAAGATGATAGGAACTCCTCCTCCTTATAGTAGTAAAAGATATCTGCCACAAGAGTAGTTGACCTTCTATATGATGGGAAGGATGGGAATGACATCCCTATAGTATAAGTGTCCTTTCCCTGTAGTATCCTATGCCACCTCTTCTGCATTTCCTTTTCCTTTATTTCCTTTAAGACCCAGTTGGTTTGAAGTATTGGTTTTTATTGTTGCATGAAATTTCCTTGAAGTCCTTTGATTGAAATATCCTTTATACTTTTTACTAAGGAGCTGGTATTCAGAACTATTATTCTATGCTCAGTAGGTAGGCCTGCTAGCATTGAGAGTATTGTAATTTATGATACATATGAGTGATATGTTATGACCTAATGCCTGTTACAACTGTTATGATACCCTCATGTATAGACTTTTCCTTCTTTTTTATAGTTGTTAGCTAGAGGTTGTATTTTCTTTTCTTTTGTAAGTTCTACCTGATGAGGACCTATACTGGGTTAAAATGCGCTGGCCATATAGCAGACCACCACTCTTTATTATTATTTGCAGATTGTTTCCTCTCCTGCTACCACTTGTCCCACTCCTACATTTCTGAGCAAACCTCCTTACAGATAAGATGTATAGTGAGCTCTAGCTACAAGTTTCCTAGGAGAGATCAGGGAACATATTTGATACCACCAAAATGTCAACCATCATTTCCTCTAAAGAAGGCCCTGCCTAAGGTAGGTGCATGATGGTTCAATTGACTCTTCACTGGAAAACACATATGTTCGAGGGCTTCCAAGTACATATGATCATAGCTATAGCCAAGTTAGACAATGGAGCAACTGGTGCTTATATCTCAGATCATCTCGCTATCCCTAAGAAGAAGTGGTTCTAGGCAGTCAACGTCTTTGCCTACGATGGTTCCTGTAGACAGGAGTAGTACTACACTCCTAAGCTGCAAATGCAGGTACTTAACTATCGTGAACTCATCAATTTCGGCATTGGCCCTATGCCTCTATATGTGGACATATGTCTTCCTGTTAAGTGGTTCCAACATTATGAACCACAGGTTGATTATAACTAGGCTATTATCATCAGGTTTCCCTCCTCCAAATGCAAGAACTATGTTGTGATACCTTCAGTTCAGATAGCCTCAACATTTGAGTTAGTTTGTGATGATAACTTCTATGCCAACTCTAAAGCTATCAATGGTAGGCTACTTAGGTGAGTGGATACCCTAGCTAATAAAGGAGTTATCCATTGTTGGTGTGCTGCAATGACCAGAGCTCCTATTAGCAAATTCACTGAGCTCTTTATGCGATCATCTATCTCTCTGACTCCTGAAGGTGACAAGTGGGAACAGATCTATCCTGCTATCTTCTCTGAATATTTAGCCTCTTTGCTACCTCCCTATTAGGAATGGGATTGCAAAATTGATTTGAAATATAGGATGACTCCTCCCTGGGGCCTGCTTTACCATCTCTCTAAGAGTGAGCTCTAGGCACTGTATGAGTACCTTGATCAGATAATTGAGGGGAAGATTAGGCCCTCCAAGTCTCCTGCAGGCACTCCCATCTTGTTTATGAAGAAGGCTAATAGTTCCCTCTACTATTATGTTAACTACCAGAGTTTGAACAAGATCTTTCTTCAAAACCACTATCCTCTACCCCTTATAGGTAAACTGAGAGACTGGATAGGCAATGTGAAATTGTTTACCAAGCTCAATCTCAAAAATGGCTACAACCTCATTTACATTACTAAGGGTGATGAGTGGATTCCTTTCACGATTATTATAGCCACTATGAGTATTTGGTAATGCCATTTAGTCTCTACAATGCTCCTGCTATCTTCTAGGAAATGATGAATACAATATTCCATGATCTCTTGGATCTGGCTGTTCTTATCTATCAGGATGATATCCTAATCTATGCTGCTACTAAGGAAGAACATGACTGACTTGTCTATAAAGTCCTTAAGTGCTTAGATCATCACAAACTAGCCCTCAAGCTAGCTAAGTGTGTCTAGATGGTCTATGAGGTCAAATTCCTTAGGTTTATCATCTCTGACAAGGGCATCAGCATTTCTGAGGATAGGATTCAAGCTATCTGAGATTGGCCATCTCCTACTACTGTTTGCAATGTCCATTCCTTTTCAGGCCTAGCAAACTTTTATTGGGTATTCATCCAAGGATTTTTGAAGATCACTATACTCCTGACAAACCTCACTAAACAAGACCAGCCCTAGACCTAGGGGTCTCTGCAGTAATCTGCTTTCAACACCCTCAAGGCCCTCTTTACCTCTGCTACCAACTATAGAGGGGGGGGGGGGGAAATTCATTTTTATTTTATCTTTACGACCCCGCTAGGGGTCATCTAAAGAACCTCTGCTTGCAGCTATGTCAAGCTATGACGGAGGTAGAAGACAGCCAACCTAATATCGGTAGCGTGTCCTACAGTTTACAGATAAAATAAACAGTTTGTTCCCGAATCCTCCTCACTTACATGCAATAAACTAAAGAAGAGATGGGGCGGAAGGAAAAGAATAGCGGGGGAAAGTAAACTCATAAAAGAAAACGCGAGCGGCGCAAAAGTGACCACCCAGTACGTCAAAACAGCAAAGAAACTTTAAGCGAAAAGGAAAAAGAAAGACCTGGGGAACACCTTTCCCATCTCCAGCAAGGTGAACCTTACAACAACTGGAAGGGATCGAGGTACGAGCGAAAGACTCCAACCAAAGAAAAGGGAAAGAGAAAAAGACATAGGGAAAACACAAGCCAAATTCATGAAGCTCTTACACAAAGGGAACAACAAAAGCAGAAAAAGAGATGAAACACTGAGGGGCCCTAAGTCTCTATTCCCTCTTTCATCATGGTACGCAGGTTCTCCACTCGCTTGTTATTGTCGGCCAAGGCTTTCAAATACATGGGGCAGAGGGGATCATTGGCGGGGTAGGTGGCATCACAGTTGGCACACTTAAGTACTGTATAGTCGCATTGCCGTCCGCGGCGTTTACACTCTGTGTTGCCACAGAAGTGCTCGAATATAGCATAGGGTCCAGTGCAGAGGCAGCAGCAGGGGGAGTAGGTGCACTTCAGCTGGTGATGACTGAAGCAATAACAGCGGGAACACTGAGTAGCCTTGGAGAAGGCAATGTAGGGGTCAGTCCGACAGTTTTTGTTGAGGATGGTCGAACATTGAGAGATGCGGTAGTGGTTGTTATTTACCACAACAGTGATGACAACTGAGGACACGGGTTTACTGACAAGCTTATCCTTCGAAGCGAGCTAGCGAGGGGTTTAGGCGAGGACAACTCCATGGTTATACGTCTCGATCTCCTTTCGGATAAGCGACATGTGTTCGATTTCGTCGGTGTTTAGGACGGGGGTTAGCACATTGTGCACGATGTACTTCTTGTGCAAGAAGTTTCAGCAGAGGCTGGTAGTAGTGGGGAAGAACTTGCGGACAGCTTCCTCTATGGTGGGCTTGTATACAAGGACTTGTTGAGTGGTGGTGTTTTCCATGATGGAGAGGAAGACGTTGGAGGCACCGGCCTTTCTGACGGACCGGATATGGCATGCGGATGGGGCTTTCTTGTCAACTAGCGCGGCTTTGACAGTGTCCCTAATAGTGATTGGGTTGAACTTGGGGACTTCTCCCTTGAGATTAACGATGATCTCTCGCTCCCTCTTAGTTGGATATTTCGGGGCGGCCGGAGCGTTAGCAGTCGGGGTCGGCGCAGCTGAGGCTTTACCTTTGTTTTTCTTTATCACCTGAGCCCAGGTGTTGTCAGCAGCAGCAGGGGGTGCCACAAGTGGCACAACTGGAGTGGGGGGTGTGGTGAGGGACGAAGAAATCTTCTTCACCGCTTTCACAGTTTTGGATGTTTCCGACCGTAGTTTTTTGATGAAATCGCAGAGGGCCATGTCGATTTCAGTGGGGCCTGCTTTGGCTGGGGCCGTAGCAGTTGCATTGCGGGTGGTGATGGCCTCAAGTTCATCAAAGCAGGCTTCGAGTGACTGTTGGCCGGCGGCAATAGCAGTAACTGCCTCGTGAATCTTGCTCATAGAGGCGAGGAGTGATGGCAGTTGTGTGGCATAGAACTCAAGAGTTTTGATAGCGTTAAAGGTATTCATAGCCGGGGAGGCTATTCCTGCCAGTTGACTATGTATGCCTGATGCGAGGGGGGAGAAATTGAAGGACTCCATGAGTTCCTTCATACGAGAGACTTCGCTTGCCTCTTGGGGTGGTGCAGGATCTTTAGGGGGGGGTTGCATTGACTGTGAATGCCGTGGGGGCATTTTTGCAGCATTTGACGATATGATATAGATACTAATAGCTGAGAACTAAAATGTAGGGGGTAGTTTGAAGGTGCGAAGAAGCCTACCAACTATAGAGGGAGGAGCAACTATATATACCTCAATTCCTCCATCTCTGCTCATATGGTAGAGCCTCCTCTAACTTAGTAACTTTTGACTCTACCTCTAGATGGGCCTGTTGAAAGGTCAAAAGAGTATCGATAGGTTCACTGTTGACTAGTAGTGACTCCAAGGGTTCCTAACTCCCCTTATCCTGATAGTATTATTCCTACAATACCAAGTACTCCACCTGCTTAGTTTTCCAGTTGTATTGAACCTTGGTGATTTTGGACATAAAAAAGTAGTTCCTACCCTCATCAATCTCATGGGTAGGAGGCAGGTGTATAGGAAATTGACCAGAGATGTAATACAGTTCAAGCTTCAAGATATGGAAAATAGGGTAGATCTTCCAAGAGAATAGAAGCTTAAGTTTGTAGGCCCAAGAGCTGATGGGCTTAATAATCTCGAAGGGGCTAGAAAAATTAGTATCTAGCTTGCAGGAAGGTCAGGAGGGGGTGATATCATCTCACTTAAGGAGGACATGGTCACTAGGCTTAAGAGCAAGCAAAGGCTGGTGAGACTTATTGTACCATGCAACTATCTTTTGCTAGGCTGTGAAAAGACATTGCCAGATAGTGGTCCATTCCTGAGTGAGAGCCTTACTTTCCTGATAGGCAGTGACTATTTAGACAGCATTAAGTAAAGGATAATATCTGAAGTTGGCAAAGAAAGGGGATAGCCTGGTGGAGGATGACTTGGTATTGTTGTACACAAACTCTGCTAGGGCAAGAAAGAAGACCCAACCCGATTACTCAAAGTTAACATAGGTATGCAAATAGACTTCTAGGACCTAGTTAAGCTATTCAGTTTGTCCATCTTTTTGGGGATGAGTAGTAGTACTCTTTGACAAGCAAATCCTGAGATTATCCATCACATAACCCTAAAAGGCTTTGAACTTATGGTCATGGTCGGAAATGATATTGGCTGGCCAGGTGTAGTGTTTCTAAATCTCACAGACAAAGATGTTGGCTAGGAACCTAGAGTTGACATAAGGGCTGAGAGGGATGAAATGAGCTATCTTGGTGAAATGATCAACTATTACCCATATATAAGTGAAGCCGTCAGAAGGAGGGAGGTCTATTATGAAGTCTATAGAGATCAATTCCCATAGCTAGTAGGGTATCTCTAATAGAAGCAGTTGCCCATAGGCCTTATATTGGTAGGCTTTATTCTATTAGTACTGGTGACATAGAGAGATAAACTTAGCTATATTCTACCTTCGATATGGCCAGTAAAAGTCTCTGTTGATAAGATCGAAGGTCTTATCTCAGCCTAAGTCACCTGCCTTAGGGTGATCATGCCTAGACTTGAGAACCTCAGTGCAGAGAGAAGGGATTACATACTATAAACTATTCTATATTAGAAGGCTATCATGAACTGAGTAGGGTTCCTGTGTTAAGCTGAGAATGTACTGGCATTTAGGGTCAGTAGCAATGGCTTCTCTAAAGGCTTGGTAAAAGGAAGGATAGAGCGAGGTATACAACTTCTTAATTGCAATGAGATACTATCCTTTCTTGAGAAAAAGAAGACTGAGCTCAGGTACCCCCTCTGTAGGGATATGGTCCCTATATCTCCTTAAAGCATTAGCGATATCATTGGACTTAACTGGCCAATACACTATCCAGACATTGATGGTGTTATGAACACTGGTGGTGGTCTACGTTAAGGTACCTAGACAATGCGCTGTGATGGAGGTTATGCCTAGAATGTCAACATGTGAGTATGCCGTCTCTACCCTTCACCATTGTGTTAAGCACTCTGGAGATGATCCTCTGTTACATGATCTCATAGCGTGGCATGGCATGGTGTGGCTTTGCCATTAGACTTGACTAAGGGCAGGAAGTCAGCCCCATAGGCATGTGATCAGCTATCAGCATGATACGACATTGGCCTAGTCAGCTATGAGGTCATGATCGGGGGATCGGACTCGTATCGTGAGAGACTATCACAAATCGGGAGTGAGGCCCAAGAGGGTGATAGGCAATCATAGTCAAATCGAGTACTAATCGTGTCCTGTCCATTGTGGACTCTTCTACAGGTTTCAGCGATTAGGAATCAGGAGATGGTCTAGATAGGTCTTAGTTCTTTGTGCTTCTATTCCCTTTGTCATCTCTTTGTCGGCTCGGGTAAAGGATGGATATATAAGCGCAGGGTTGTCTTTGTCTTGTGTCTTTCCTTCCTTCCTTCTTTAGCAATAGCTACCTTGTCTTCTCTGCAATCACCATTGTGAAAGCCTTTGAGTTATCTTCGAGCCTTAAAAAATATATTCATCTTTTCTCGTCTTCTACAATTGAAGTCCACCCTGTTCATCGTAGGAACGATATCTTCCAGTTAAGCTTTCGTTTAGCTGAGATATCTGAGTTTACTCCATAGCATTTATGAAGCGTGCCTGAGGTATCCTTACCGAGTCATTTATGAACCATATAGGGTGATCCATCATAGATGGTGCCTAATTTCTATATCCACTAGGCCTATCTCCTGTAGAGGAGTTGAGTGGTTATGAAGTACTCCAGGTTCTTATAGTCTGTCACTACTAGCACTGGATGAGCTACTCCCTTACACCAGTATCACTACTGTATATATAGACAGTCAAAAACTACAAGTATTTCCTTGTTGTAGATCTCATAATTCTGCTCTATAGGTTCGAGTTTGTGAGAGTAGAAGGCTAGAGGGTGAATAGAGCCCTCAGGAAACTGGTGCAACAGCATGTCCCTAACGGCAAAGTCAATAGCATCAGTTTCAGCTTGAAGGGGGATTTGAGAATCATAGTAAACAAAAATAATTTCCCTTTAATTCAGTACAGCATCACCATTATAACCATTACATAATCCTAAGTCCCCTTTAAGCTCTATTGAGTCAGGATGATCTCCCTCTATAGGCTGAAGGAAACTATTCACCAGTCCTAGTTGCTCTTAGGGATAGTTGAAGAATAGATATAAAGATAACTCCTATGTATATAAGGACTATATGCCTTAGAAGGGGTGTAGTGTTATGAAAACTAGTAGTGGTCACATCTTTAGTACCTAGATAATGCGCTATGATAGAGGTTATGCTTAGATTATCAACATATGAGTATACTGTCTCTACCCTTCACTATTGTATTAAGCACTCTAGAGATGATCCTCTATTACATGGTCTTATGGTGTAGCATAGTATAGTGTGGCTTTGCTATCAGCCCTCACTAGGTGCAGGAAGTCAGCCCCACAGTTAGCATGTGATTATCTGTTAGCATGATATGACATTGGGCTAGTTACCTATAAGGTCATGATGAGGCGATCAGAATCATATCGTGAGAGACTATCAAAAATCAGGAGTGATACCTAAGAGTGTGATAGGTGATCAATGTCAAATTGAGTACTAATAACATCCTATCCTTTCCAGACACTTCTATAGGAATTGGCAATTAGGAATCAGGAGATGGTCTATAATGGAAAGGCTTCTTTAGGTTTCTATTTCCTTTATCATCTCTTTATCATCTTAGGTTGAAGAAAGGGTATTTAAGTATATAGGTCTTTTGTGTCTTTGTCTTTCCCTTCTTCCTTCTTTAGCTTTATCTTCATATTCTTCTCTGCAATCACCATTGTAAAAGCCTTTAAGTTATCTTTGAGCCTTAAAGAATATATTTATCTTTCTCATCTTCTACATTTAAAGTCCACCTCAAATGTTGTATAAAAGATATCTTCCAGTTGAGCTTTCGTTTAGCTAAGATATCTAAGTTCACTCAGTAACATTTGCAAAGCATGCCTAAGGTATCTTTACCAAGTCTTATATATTTATATAGGGTGATCTGTCATATATACTAGTTTTACATGGGATATATGTATGTCCTAAACCTATATCACATTAAACTGCAACAAAATATTTGCCTTTATAGTACCCTTTAAAGCATTAAACACCATCTCCAATAATACCATGTGACTAAAGTGATCAGGGACAAGTACTACAAGAAAAAAACCACCAAATACCTACTTTACAAAAATTCTAGGCTCTGGATCAAGTTAGTTATACAAGGAATAGTAAGGCTGCATAAGCCTCTACCTAGCCTACCTGTAATGAACTGTGGTCATGTACTTTCCTACTTGTTATATTCTCCTTGTGTCTTCCATTGTCAGTGATGTTCTTTGGAATTCTGCATTATGAATCATGAAGTATCACTCGGTCATGTATGGTCACTCATGTTTAGCTATCTACCTTGCGGAGGTCATGAGAACAGTGTTTAGATTAAGTAACGTATGGGAAAGGGTCATGTGGACAAAACAGGTTTTATAGAAACTGCTCTAGAAGGGAGGCAGTGCTCTTGGCGATTGGTATAAAAGAGAAGGAAATCTCAAGGTCCTGTATTTCTTTCTCTTTCTTCTTCACACAATATCTTAAGTATACACCTTCGGAATAAAGAGTTATTCCCACAAACCTTTAGCACATCGTTGCCTCACTCAATGCGCACCTCTTGAGTCCTCTAAAGAGTTCTGTATCTTCTTCTATCCTGATTTACCCAAAACCCCCGATACAGACTGAGCACCAGTTATATCACTGAAGGAGTTGTCCTTTACACTACCCAAGGTAGTGATAGTGAAAGAGTAGGGATAGTTTGATTTTTCCTCGCCCCTTTTTTCTTTCTTCCTTTTTCTATAAGAGATCTCCCTACTATATAACAGTCACTAGCTACCATCTAGTTGACCCTCTCTACTATTGCTATGACCTAAATAGAACTCGCTAGCTAAGTGGATACTCTGGAGTTATGACTACCCCTACCCATAACTGAGGCGCTAACACCTGCTATGGAAGCCCTACCCCTATCACCAGAAGTACTTGAGTCCCTCAAGGACATTCAAAAACAGTAGAAAGTGACCATAAAGGATCTTCTAAAGCTTTGCTCTATCACCTCCACCTCTACCTCTCTACCTACCCTATAGCCAGCCTAAGACACCTAGACCTAGGCCCAAGTTATATCAAAAAAACAGAAGAAGAAAGGTAGTCCTATTACCTAAAAGGAGCTTCTCCCAAACACCCCCCTTCCCCTCCTACATTACCCTACCTACTGCACATAAGAGATTATTATTGATATTAAAGAACCATTAGCCTTTGGTGAAGAAGCTTACATCCAGATCTATGACCAAGTAAATTTAGCCTTGGATAAAGCTAAAGTATCCTCTTACTTGTGCATCCAAAGGTGCTATAACAACAACCCCACCATACTCATTCTCACCACCATGGAGACAGTTACTACCATAGCTATCCTTGTGTACTAACCTATCATCTCGAAAGTAGTTAGCAAGTTTAGCAAAGTTAAAGGAATTAGCTGCAACTACATATAGAAGAAGTACATTTTCCATGCTGTCCTGACTGCCACCGATCTTAACACTATAGGATAGATATCTCACCTCTACCAGGAAGTTGAGTACTACAACTCTAGAGTTATACTTGCCATAACCCTGCACTAGCTAATATTTAGTGCTAAAATCAATAAACAAAATCACAGCTCACTTGTGATCACTATTATTAATAACAACAATGAGGCCCACATCCTGAAGGGCCTCATAATCCTCAACAAAACCCATTACACTGTCAAGTACATTCTATTTAGTACCAATACCCAGTGCTCCCAATGCTTGAAGTTTGGACACCCTATCTAGAACTGTCAATCCTATCCATACTGCCAACTTTGCACCAGCCCCCACACCATCTCTGAACATTCCTGCAAGTAGATAGCTGCAAGTACCTGAAAGGTTTCACCTGTGAGAACACCATCCCCCAATATACAAACTGTGCTAGCCCCTATAAAGCTAATGATCTAATCTGTATGATGTCAATTCAGACTAAACTTGCTGAGTCTAATAGGAAGGATAAGTCTACCACTATGGGAGGAGTTTAGTTTCTTCCTTCTGCTGTGTTTTTTTTTTTTTTTTTTTCACTACGATGGAACTTGTATCTTTTTGCTTCAGTAAAGTGTGGAGGAGCTTGTCACATTTCCCTTCTCTATTCTCTTTTATTTTTCACTCAGTCATGTTTTCCACCTTGAGGTTTTTTTTCTTTTGTTGTTTTAAGGTTCACATAGTGATTGTTTTTCCCTGGCTAGCTTTTGTACATAGTTGTCTGCATTTCCTTTTTCAGCACAAGTAGGTAGAGGATTTCTTTACAGGTTTTAAGGGGGGAGGGCTACAGTTAGTGTTTGTACTTGATTGTATGTAAGCATCCTGCTGTAGTGCCTTAGGTAGTTGTAGGGAAATTTATATCCTTTCTTCCTTTTTCTCTTTTCTCTTTTTTCTTTTCTTCTTTTCCCTTTTTCTTATCTTTTCTCTATCTTTTTCTTCTAGCTATGTCTTTGCTTTTAATTAAGTGTAAATGCCCCGCTGGAGGATAAAGGATGTAAAACTGTACTTAGGGAAAATAAACACTTCGCTTGATGGTTTTTCTCTCTTCATGTATGATAGTTGAATCTACCGCTTTCATTCACCCTATTATACTCAACAGTTTCCCTCCTCATTGTTATATTTCTTTTTTCTATTTCCCTGTGCAGCCCGCGCATAATCAAGCCACCTATTGTAAACCCGCTTAATCTCCGGATTCCTTTCGCAGGATCCATCATCACAGTGCCAATCTCGGGCACACATGATCCCGCAATGCTTCAAGCATTCCCTGTAACCTCAAATTAATTTTTGTGTTCTAAGCAATACTTTGTGAAGCGCCGAGATTAATGCCACACAAACAGCGCCCAAATATTATATGAATGCAACATATTGACCAGAATACAAAGGTTAATTCGAGATTACGGTGAATTTTTGGAACAATGCCAGATGACATGCACTCCCTTTTTTGCTACTGTATTTATGTATATTTTTCAGCTCGAGTATCGCTCTTGCGACCTGGTAGATACATATTCATCTATCTCTACCTCCCTCTCAGGCCATTGCTCCTACTACCTGGCACTTACATACACATTCGCGATGAGAATTACGGTCGAGATTGCCGGCAAATATGTATGTACCAAGTTGCGGGAGAAATGATAGAAGAGGTATACGTAGTATAAGTCCGAGTATATAGGGCACGGTGCATGTACCTCTATTCTCCTTGCCTTGGTGGAGAGCGCTATTATAGATGGTGGCATTATAACCTCTGTTTTGGAAATACTATCAGATTTTTTTTATTTTTATTTTTTTATTTTTTTATTTTTTTTTTCATTTTTGACTCGGACTATAATCCTCTTGGCTAATTACAGAGTGGCATATTAGAAAAGAGTGGCATTTTAGAAAGGTATGGACCAAACGAGCGGCATTATAAATTATTGCTCTTTTATCCTACATATATACGCGAATATAATACATCTTGCATTTTTAGACCCTGCTTATAAGCCACAGTCGCGCAATCTACACGTACACATAAAATCTAGTACACGAACTCGTACAATGTCTCGACTCTTATGTTCCACAAATGTGACATATATATTGGACTTAGTTTTTACAGTGCATTTTGTCTTGGATATTGTTTGCGGAAGGCTACCCATAATCCTATTCGCCGTTGCTTTAGTATAGGCTATTACCATGGCCCATGCTCGAATCTACCGGAAAATTTGCCTCTTGCTTGCTCAATTTTTGGACACCAACAGCCGTATGAAGCAATAAAGCTCTCAATGCAACCTTTTACTAGAGCTGCAAAAAGAAATTGGTACCATGAGAATGATTCTACTAAACTTAACATTTCCAAAAAACGAGTGACAACTTATGAACTACTACACAATTTCGAATTCACGTATAACATACACCTTTGACTTGTAAATCTGTGACATATAATTATTGAAGTTGTTCTTGTGATGTTATCCAGCAGTAAATACAACCTTCCGAGACAACGTACTTGCACAAAAAAGAATTTATTTCCTTTTGTTATACTACATTCTTACCGGGTACCATCGACTACCATCGACCGAATTGAGTTAAAGCTCTACTAACCTTTGTAATCAATTTTGCTCCTACAGCTCTCGCTTTTGAACGTTTTTTTTATTTTTTCTGGGTCTACGTAATGAATAATATGGGCTTTCAATCCCACAGTTTTAGGCGAATAAACCTTAAGTGTAGAAACATTTTATGTGCTTTCTGCGCACTGAAATTTCTACTTTGGCAGTTCTACTTATTTTCTCTTAATCGCTCCACAAATGCACGTCCTGTGCCCCAAATCTACACCCTACAACCCAACCCAGACCAGTCTCCCTTCTCATGGGCAGTAATCTCTTCCACGAAGCACAGTATCAGTGAAGTACTTTGCCGTCCCATGTTTTACCAACTTCACCATCACAACTAAAATTCAAATCAACCAGAATAAAACTATTTCCAACCTACTCAATACCCAGAATCCAAAACTATCCCTCGGGTCAGTTGCAAGAGGTAATAAATACAGTCAACATGCGCAGTAGAGATAGAGAGAGCAAGAGGATGCGTTACCTTACCTAATCGATCTCGGGTTTTCAATAGCAGGACCCTAGTGGGGATAATAAACGGGTTCTTAAGTATTTTTGAGCATCGTTAGATTCGTCGTGGGAGTACGAAACTCGCTGCTTTTGCGAAAAGAGAAGAGAAATTGTATTCGTTAGAATTACAGAACTAAAAGAGAGACTCAAAAGCGAAATTTGCCTGCCCTATATCCTTTCCCAGAGAAACCCAAACTGAACAGAAAAGAAAAAGAGAGGGAAAACACAGAAGGTAAGAGACCAATCGGTATGCAAGCAGAAAAGGAAATGTAAAAAGACGGAAAAAGCACGTAGGCGAGGAATCAATTTGCAGATATGTGAACACACACGGCAAGCGACTAACCGATATGCAAGTAGGAAAGGAATTGCAGAAAGACGAGAGAAGCGCATAGGCAAGAAAGACAAGAAAGGAGAAACACATGGAAAACAAAAGACCCGAAAAGAAAACACCGGCACGACTGTCCCTATTCCAACAGCTGTACCGTGGAATAGAAGGGTCAATGCATACAGTGGAGGATAGGGATCGTGGGATCTTTGCAGCATAGAAGCGTTAGAAAAGCACTGGAAAATCTTCACCACACTTCTGCGAAACATTTTAGGTACTCATTTCTTGAGAATTTATTCACCCTATAATGTGGCCCGGAGAACTATAAATTAAATACCCTTGATAAGATGCTCACATGAAGAAATTTATTATCCTTGATTAAGTGATACTTCAATGTTACGTAGTCAGTTTTTATACTAAGGTTAAGGATTTCAAAGAGCTTTGTTAGGTGATTTTTAATAATAGGAATGGGTGAACCTCAGAGAGCGGAGTTAGAATGGAAGGTGTGTCGGAAGTGTTGGGAATTGTTTCTACTCCGGAAGTTTGCTATTAGTGGAGGAGGATAGAAGAGGAGTGTCAGAGATTATTTTTTCCTATATATTTACATTTTCGATTTTCAGAATTGGGCCCTGCAAATATTGATTAATAGTCCTTCCGTACATCATAGTTGGCAATTTACTTCATGTGATTTACGAATGTGAGTGAAATTCTGTCACCACATGACTTATATACTTGCATCCACAAATTCTTCCTCTTTTTTGTCTTTTAACTTGTATCCCAGCCTACCATGGCACCTTCTGAGACGAGTAATAGTCATGGCTTACCATTTTAAACCTTAGAGCTTTGAGCTGAAATTTAGGGGATACGATTAATCCCTATGAAGCGGAATGCGTTTTTACGCATGCTCGATTTAGTCGCATGTTGAAATTGTCAACTCGCAAGTATTTAAATTTTTCTATCCTCGCATGCAATCAAAAATTTCGCCTCGCAACTCAACTTCCATACTACGCACCACCTATTATTCAACAGAACCACCGTGTGTGTCCTATATCCTCCAATTCCTGTCATTGTTCGCCCACCTCAATTACGCTCTCTTATCCGCTCTCACATGTAACCTCCTATAATCTTTCCAAACCTTTTTCCGCCTCAAAAACCAACTCTTCTCGGTCTTCGGTTTGGGAGCGGAGTACAAGAACTTTTCTTTTATGAAAAGGAAAGGTGATCTTCTTCTTCTAACGTTGAAAGATTTCAACACTAGCTATTACTCTAGAAGTTGAAGTTATTCACCTGCTAAATCGATACTTTCCTTGCATAGCATTTCTATTTTCCAACAATTAAATTTTCTACTATTATCTCTCCTTCCATCCTCTCTTTCTCTCCTCTCTCTCTCTCTCTCTTTTTTTTTTTTTTTTTTTTTTTTTTTTCTTTTTTGTGGGAGAGGCTTCGGAGGTAATCAGTAAGATCTAACTGGGAACGAATAGAGCGTCTGCACAAATAGGAAGGTACACAGCCACCGACATATTGGCAATTTCAAATATTCCCACCTTGGGTGCAACTGACAACCGCAAGCTCGAAATACGGTATGTTGTATTATTTCGCATTCGCAAAATATATCCCGCAAGATTTTGTATGTCTTCACAAAAAATAAAAA
>JABYPW010000432.1:0-26338 GCA_016880775.1 Phymatotrichopsis omnivora | reverse complement strand
TCTACTGGCCACATCGACGGCAGGATATAGCCGAGTATATCTCTGCGTGCGACCAGTGCCAACGGAATAAAGCCCGCCGACACAAGGCCTATGGGCAGCTGCTTCCGTTGGAGATACCCTACAGGCCGTGGGAATCGATCTCCATGGACTTCGTGACGGACCTCCCTCCTTCTGATGGCTTCACCCAAGTTTGGGTGATCGTTGATCGTTTCACTAAGATGGCGCATTTCATCCCTCTTAGCCCTAATGTCGACTCCAGGCACCTTGCCAACATGTTCGTCCGTAAGATCTGGAGACACCATGGTCTACCAGCCAACATCGTCTCCGACCGTGATCCCAAGTTCGAATCCTTTTGGGGTTACGTGATGGATCAACTCGGGGTTAAGTTGTCAAAGAGCACTGCTGCTCACCCCCAAACCGACGGACAAACGGAACAGCTAAATCAGGTCCTGGAAGCCTATCTCTGCGCCTATGTCAACTTTGAGCAATCTGATTGGGTTTTCTTTCTCGCCCTAGCAGAATTCGCGTACAACAACGCCAAATCGTCCTCCACCGGGGTGTCCCCTTTCTTCGCCAATTTTGGATATCACCCTTCACTTGACGCAGTCTAAACAGTCTCTGCCTATCGGGGAAGTGAGGCCTTGACAAGAGAATGGACCACCATCCGGCAACGTCTTTTTACAGCCCAGCAAAAGATGGTTGCGTGGTACGACAAGTCTCACCAAGCCTTCCCGGCACTTCAGCCCGGAGACCGCGTCCTACTTAAGCAAGACGATATCACCCCCTCCCGACCTTCCCGCAAGCTAGACGCAAAGTTTGCAGGCCCCTTCGAGGTAATCAAACCCATAGGGCCTCGGGCCTACAAACTGAAACTTCCCTTCTCCTGGAAGATCCACCCTGTTTTCCACATCTCGAAGCTGGAACCCTACCACGTTTCGAACCGGTTCCCTATCCACCCACCTCCTACTCCTGAGATTGAGGAGGGTGAGAATTACTTCTTCGTTTCCGAGATCGCCAAAGTTCGGAACAACCGGAAAACTAAGCGGGTGGAATACTTTGTGTTGTGGGAAGGATACCCTCGGGATGAGGGGAGCTGGGAACCCTTGGAGTCCCTGCTAGTTAACGGCGAACCTATCGACGCTCTTTTGACCTTTCGACACGCCCATCCGGAGGTAGAATGCCAAGCCACTAAGTCAGAGGAGGCTCCACCACGCAAGTGAAGACGCAGGAATTGAGGTATGTATAGTTGCTCTTTCCTCCACAGTTGGTTTCCCTTAAATGCAGTGGGGTGACACCATCGTGTCCTTTGCGTGATCCTGAGTCCCCTTGAAACTCCATTGAGCTGGGATGATCCCCCCCTACGGGCTGCAGGAAGCCGTCCTCTACCTTAGTTGCTCTCAGAGGTAGAGGAGAAACCGACATAAAGCTAACTCCTATGCGCATGGGGACCATGTGCCTTAGAAGGGGCGTAGTGTTATGAACACCGGTAGCGGTCAGCGTCAAGGTACCTGGACGATGCGCTATGATGGAGGTTACGCTTAGAATGTGAACATGTGAGTATGCCGTCTCTACCCTTCACCATTGTGTTAAGCGCTCTGGAGACGATCCTCTGTCACATGACCTTGTGGCGTGACATGGCATGGTGTGGCTTTGCCGTTAGCCTTGACTAAGTGCGGGAAGTCAGCCCCACGTGCACGTGATCGGCTATCGGCATGACGGGACATTGGCCTAGTCAGCCATGAGGTCATGATCGGGCGATCAGACTCGTATCGCGAGAGACTATCACAAATCGGGAGTGAGGCCCGAGAGTGTGGTAGGCGATCATAGTCAAATTGAGTACTAATCGCGTCCTGTCCATTACGGACTCTTCTACAGGTTTTGGCGATTAGGAATCAGGAGATGGTCTAGAGCGGGTCTTAGTTCTTTGTGTTTCTATTTCCTTTGTCATCTCTTTGTCAGCTCAGGTGAAGGTTAGGATATATAAGCGCGCGGGTGTTTTGTCTTCTTGTCTTTTCCTTCCTTCCTTCTTTAGCACATAGCTACCTTGTCTTCTCTGCGAGTACCATTGTACGAGCCTTGAGTTATCTTCGAGCCTTAAAGAATATATTCGTCTTTTCTCGCCTTCAACACATGAAGTCCACCCTGTTCGTCGTAGGAACGATATCTTCCAGTTGAGCTTTCGTTTAGCCGAGATATCTGAGTTTACTCAGTAGCGTTTGCGAAGCATGCCTGAGGTATCCTTACCGAGTCATATACGAACCATATAGGGTGATCTGTCACATTTAGGAGGAGTAGCAAGGTGCTGAAGGTTTATGGGAATTTTGTTCTTATTCCTATAGTGTATACTTAAGTTACTATATAAATAACAAAGAAGATGATCTTTATTTCCCTTTTCTAAGTTATTTTACATCCTATATTCCTAGCAGACCATATATATCTTAATTAAGAGTAAAAGCATAATCAAAAGATAAAGGACAGATCTAGAGAATGACTACAAAGAAATCCTCCACTCCTACCACTCGCATTACCCATTCCTGTTATAAAAGAAATCCTCTGCTGCTTCTGACTATACCCTTTTCTTAAGGGTTGTAGTAGTCACTTCTGTTTCACTATGGGAGGGGAGGGGGAAGTTAGCTAGGTAACCTTTATTGTTCAATACATAATAATAGGCTGTATTCATAGGTTAAATAACTGATTATCTTTCTCAGGACTACTATTTAGGGCTGGTTACATACATAGCCATTAAGAAGAAAGAAGAGACTTTTTATCTCCCTCAGACACTATTATATAGATAGGTCAGGTACATCTTAAATAAGGGCAAAGCCATAGTCACATATATAGGAGTGAACTTGCTAAGCGCTATCAGGGTAACCCTTCATATAGCAAGAAGAAAGATGATGATAATTATTATTCAGTTCAATTTTGATAGCTATCCTACTCTACAATAACTACCTAGGTTATCCATATGCAATCAATAACTATAGCATATTACCTATTCTTCCCCCAACTGAACTAAACAAAAGAAAAAAATAGATCACCAAAAATACACCAACTATGTAAATACAGTGAAAAACGTGCTACATATGGTCCGACAATATAGCCCTCCTATCTACATTTCCTAGCAAGCTGTAGCTTATAATAACTAGATAAGTAAACTCTTACTAAGATAAATGTGGTGGAGATAGATAGAAGAAAAAATGTGGAAAGTGAAAAGAAGAAAACCTATTTCCCCAAGCCTATACCTTTACTAAAAGGAAAAAATAAAAACAAGAGTAGAAAAAAGAAACTAAAGTCCTAACCACCACCTATTATAATAGTCACAGCTTCCTTCTTCTAGTTAGCCATCAGTGCTTTTGCTTGGATAAATACAGGGCAAGATGGATTCAAGGTAGTATACTTGCCTTTACAGTTTGCACACTTGAGGACTATATTATTGCAAAGTCTTCTAACTATTTTGCATTCATCATGTCCACAGGTATGACAGGAGGGGTAGTGGATCTCTGTACATATATTACATTATAGGGCATTTCTGCATCTAGCCTAGTGATGGCCAAATTTTTGACAGTTGGTACAGTGGGTCGTAAATTTGAAAGGGTATGTACTTTTTGACTTAGTAGGTATAGGTAAGGATCATAAGCCCTCAGAGAATGCTTTTTTCATTGTCATCACCTATAACCATAATAACCAGGGAGGACTTATATTTGCCATTGAGGTTACTTTCTCAGAGCAGCTACTATGGGGTTTGTGCTAGAATAACCCCTTTATTAAAGTGCTCAATTTCCCTTCAGAACATATCAGCTTGTGTAAGGCAGTCACTGTAGGAGTGGGGGATGCTGGAGACTATTTATTTCTTCTACCTAAGGTTCTTACAAAGTGAGGCTGTAGGGAAGAATTTTCTTCATGGTGGTCTCAATCTCATTGCTGTAGGTAAGGACTACTACTACAGTCATATCTTCTATAGTAGTGATGATAATCAAGTACTGCTTATTCTTTTGAACAGTGGCAATGTGGAGATAGGCAGTGGCTTTGGAGTTTGATAGAGTGTTATTGATAGTGACCCTTAGCTTAACTAGGTTGAAATTGCTAACCTTAGTGGCAGTGGCAATTATGGTTTTACAGTCATGCTTTGATGGGGTAGTATCAATAACTATGCTATAGAGGAAGAGGGGGAATAGAGGCTATGGCTCTCTTTGTATTTGTCTTAGATAGCACCTATGCCCAAGTCACCTTACATAGTTGTTGTAGGTATATTGACATGCTTGCAGCTTCCATATTGGTAGCAACATTTGGTTTTGTAATCTTTTTAGCCTTCTTAGTAAGAAGAAAGAAGATGTCTTTTATTTTCTTTTTCTACATTATTTTACATCCCATATCATAGTATACTATGTATACCTCAATTAAGTGCAAAAGCATAACTGAAAGATATAGAATGGATATAAAGAATAACTAAAAGAAATCCTCTGCTCCTACCATTTACATTACCTATTCCTTTTACAAAAGAAATCCTTTACTGCTTCTAAATGTAACCTTTTCTCAAGGCTAGCAGTGGTCACTTCCATTTTGCTATAGTATGGGGAGGGGGTAGTTAGCCAAGTAACCTTGTATTATTCAATGTATGCAATAATAGGCTATAGTCACAGGTAAAATTACTAATTATCCTTCTTAGGACTACCAGTTAGAGCTAGCTAAACATGTAGCTGTAAGAGTAGGTGAACATGTTTTGCAATCACTTCTTGCTTATGAGGCATTTTAGTGCTAGCTTCCAATCTTAGCCAATGTAATAAGTAATTTTCCATGTGACTCATACTCTTAGTTCCCTGCACATTATGCCTAGGGGCTCTGAAAGATGTAATATAGCTAATTTTGGTGATCGGTGTATAACATATTATGAGACTCAGTTGCACAATGCAGGATATAGTAGTGAATAAGGTGAGTTATATTATGTAGGTTCTTAACCTATCTACAGTGACTACTGTTCACTTCTACAGGACATCATCACTGTACTATATCATAGTCTCAATTAGTAGGGGTAGTAATGGGTAGATGACCCAGAGCATCATCATCCTTTGGTAATGGGTATAGTCTTCTGTCAGCTCCAGCTACACTGATAATAGTTTCTACTTATTTATGGGAGTGGAGGAAGAAAGTAAGAGGCCTGTAAGAAGAAAGAAGAGGTTTTTTATTTCCCAGTTTACTTATTTTACATCCCATATTCCTAGCAGGACACTTACATCTCAATAAAGAGTAAAAGCATATCTGAGGATATAGGATAGATCTGAAGAATGACTAAATAAAATCCTCCACTCCTGCTAGTCATATTACCTATTCCTTTTACAAAAGAAATCCTTTGCTACATCTGACACTAACTTTTTCCTGAGGCTTATGGTGGTCGCTTCCATTTCACTGTGATGGGGGGAGGGGTTAATTTGCTAAGCAACCTTTTATTGTTCAATAGATATAATGATAGACTATATTCATAGGTTAAATTCCTGATTATCCTTCTCAGGACTATGAGTTATGGCTAGCCACATATGTGGCTATCAGAGGGGGTAAGGAATTTTGCAGTCACTTCTTACTTATAAAGCTTTTTCTGGCTATCTTCTGATCTTTATCTAATGCTATGATTAATTTTCCCTAAAATTCATACTTAGGGTAGCCTATGCACTACTGCTAGTAGATCTCAGAGATGTGATATGAGTACTTTTGGTCATCAGTGTAAGAGGTATCATAATACTCACCTATATAATGTAGGATATGGTAGTGAATAAGGTGAGTTATACTGTGGAGGTTCTCAACCCATTTACAGTGACTACTATTCACTCCTACAGGATATTATTGCCATGCTAGATCATAGTTTCAATTACGGGGGGTAGTTATAGGTATATAACTCAGAGCATCATTATCCTTTAGTGATAGGTAGAGTCTTTCATTAGCTTATGCAGTACTGATCATAGTTTCTGTTTGTTTATAGGAGGAGAGGAAAAAAGTGAAAGGCCTGCAAGAAGAAAGAAGATGTTCTTTATTTTCCTTTAAGTTTATTTTACATCCCATATCCTGAGCAGAATGTATACATCTCAATAAAGAGCAAAAGTATAACTGAAATGTATAGGATATATATAAAGAATGAATAAAGGAAATCCTCTGCTCCTGCTACCTGTATTACCTATTCCTTTTATAAAAGAAATCCTTCCCTACTTCAAACCCTAACCTTTTCTCAAGGCTTGTAGTGGTCACTTATATTTTGTCATACTAGGAGGGGGGCAGTGAGCTGAACAACATTTGGTTATTTGATAGACATGACAATAGGCTGTATTTAGAGGTTTAATCACTGATTATCCTTGTTAGGACCATCAGTTATGGCTGGCTATACATGTGGCCATAGGAAGGGGTTAGAAGTTTTCATAGTCACTTATTACTTAGGAAGCTTTTTTAGGCTACCTTCTAATATCAGCTATTATGATAAGTAATTTTCCCCTATAACTCACACTCTGGGTAGCCTAGGCACCACTTATATAGGCTCAAAAAGATGTGAAATAGGGAACTTGAGAAGAAACAAATATGACATATACTCCCTACCTAATTTATTTTATATTCCATATCCCTAGTAGATCGCATACATCTTAATAAAGATCAAAAGCATAACTGTAATGAACCGTGGTCACGTACTTTCCTACTTGTTATATTCTCCTTGTGTTTTCTGTTGATTCTTTGGAATTCTGCGTTACGAATTATGAATTATCACTCGGTCATGTATGGTCACTCATGTTTAGCTGTCTGCCGTGCGAAGGTCATGAGAACAGTGTTTAGATTGAATGACGTATGGAAAAGGGTCATGTGGACAAAACAGGTTTTACAGAGACTGCTCTAGAAGGGAGGCAGTGCTCTTGGCGATTGGTATAAAAGAGAAGGAAATCTCGCGGTCCTGTATTTCTTTCTCTTTCTTCTTCATGCAGTATCTTAAGTATACACCTTTGGAATAAAGAGTTATTCCCACAAACCTTCAGCACATCGTTGCCTCGCTCAATGCGCACCTCTTGAGTCCTCTAAAGAGTTGTGTATCTTCTTCTATCCTGATTTACCCAAAACCCCCGATACAGACTGAGCTTCAGTTGTATCGCTGAAGGAGTTGTCCTTTACACTATACTGCATCATTCAGAAATCACCATCGAAGAAGATACATGAGAATTCAGGTGACATTGGATGTCATCCCCAGTCAACTGGAACTTCCGAGGAGAGGAACCCCAGTTTACTATCGAGGAAATCACCAGGCTGCTACAAGACAAGAACCTGCTTCCTCCAGAAGGAGCCAGAGACCTGCAAGTTCCACCTCCCAAAAGAGGAATCGCAGAGTCCATTTCAGTCCAGAGGTCCAGGCTAGGCCAGCACAGAGACCAGCATCACCAAAGGTATTTTCTGAGAGACCGGCAAAAGATCAGGAAGTTTGGTGCAGTATCTGCCGTTGCAAAGTCAACCCTGTGGACCACCACCTATGCTGCAAAACCAGGGAACAGCAAGAACTTGAGAAGGCAACCAGGCCACAGTGGAAAAAGGGTTTCTGCATCAGAAACTGCGACGGGCAAATCCACGGATTCTTCTGCAAAGACTATCGCTGCGACAACCATTGGAACAACAGAGCCTACTTCAACCACTGAGGACCAGGTACCGCAAGTGGTAACAGTCACCCCAGACCCAGGGAAAGCACCAGTACTACGCTTGTGCCTGTGGTCAGATACGGACGCCGTAACCGCAAGCTTTCTGCTAGATGAGGAATTGGAGGACGCCGCCCTCAAATTCCTGGAACATCTTAGGAAATTTAAGGTTGACAACCTTACAGTTGAAGTCACTATTCTCCCAGACACAACCAGTACACCAGGAGAGCGAAGATAAGATTGTTCTCTATCTGTACAAGGACAATCTTGTTGTGCTACATCAGAACCACTTTGTCACCCCAGTCCAGCTCGACAAACTCAGAATCCTCCTGCTCGCGGCCCTAGACCATAGCATCAACGAGTTCCTAGCAGCAAAGAGTTATCGGCATTAGTCAATGTCTAGCAAGGAAAAGCTTCCAGAGCCATCGGAGGATATAGAGGAGGCATATCCTATCCCAGGCCTAGAAGAACTACAGTTCTGGTGAGACATCTACAACCTCAACAAAAACCACGCCGTCCCACAGTATCAAAGGATCAGAAACTGGATCAGAGAACGCTACAACTCCAGCATTGATCAGGAGCAAGAAATTGAGGACCTGAAACAGCAGCAAGTTGCGGATCAGCAACAAATCGAAAACCTTAAGAAGGAGCGAGTACCGGAAAGCGAGCAACTTGAGAATCTAAGGCAAGAACGGATCACCCTCCAGTTAAGGATCGACACCCTGCAACAAGAACTGGAAGAAGAGCAACAAGCACGAGAAATGCCTAAACTAGCGAAGCTCAAGGACCTTGAGGCATTCGATGGGAAGGATCGTGCCCAATTAGACCTGTTCATCACGAGGTGTATGGACACCTTCGATGTCAATGAGGACAGATTCGAAGACGAGGGCCACAAGATCAAGTGGGCAGCATCATTCTTGAAGGGACCAGCACAAAAGTGGTACATTGCCAGAAGGTTGAAAAACTCCAAGAATGGGAAGGCACCTGAGGAAACATGGTCAGCTTTCGAAGAAGCCCTAAGGAAGGCATATGATGACCCAGATAAGGATAATACGGCCTACCAGCAGTTGGAAAACCTCAGACAGAAAGGGAACATGTCTGAGTACTGTGCAGACTTTGATGGTCTTGCATTCAATGCCAACCTACCTGAGGACGACAGGATGAGGATACTCCTGTTCAAGAAAGGGCTGAAAGGAAAGATCCATGAAGCCCTGGCCCATCAGTTAAATCTCCCCAAGACATACTCAGAATTTACACAACTGTGTATCCAGTTGGAAAGTCAGCTTGAGTCAATTCCGAAAAAGGAGGAGAAACCCGCTAGCAAGTCTCGAGAAGAGCAGCAGAAGCAAGGCTTCAAGAAACAGAAAAAGTTCAGCACCTACCGCCACAAGGGACAACATCAGGAAAAAGAAAAGATCACTCAGGAAGAGAGGGATCGCTGCAAGAACAAAGGTTTATGTTTCAGTTGTGGCAAAGAAGGACATTACACCAAGAATTATCCAAAAAAGGAAATCAGCAAAGAGTCAATGACCACTAGCACGAAAGTGGCGACTGTTACAATCCAGTCGGGAAACTCCAAGAGTCAGAACTAGATGGTGGTCTAGCTCTGAGGAAGACCCAAGGGAAAAGCCTTACCTAGAAAGCCACCAGAACAGAAAAGTCAGAAATGTTTTCAGAAGGAGAACATTTGATAGTCCAAGCAACATTGAATAACACTGTGGAGTGTTATGCCCTATTGGATACAGGGGCAACCGGTTTCACATTTATGGACGAAACATTTGCGCAGAGAAATGGTTTCGCTATGTCAATGTTATAGGCCCCAAGAACCTTGACAGTTGTCGATGGAAGACAAGCGAGCAGCGGAAAAATCACCAAGGTCACCGAAGCAGAAATTCAGGTTAGACCAAGAAAGGAACAAGCGTTATTCTATATCATGAAGTTAGCAGACTGTCCTATTGTGTTAGGATTGCAGTGGCTACAGCACCACCAAGCGCAATTGGATTTCACGAGAAATCAGCTCACCTTCTTAGAAGAAGAAGGAAGGAGTGGAATCGACATTACCACCATTGGAGCGGTACCCTTCGAAAAAATGGCAGCAAGGAACGACAGCAAGCTATATGCTATTAGCGTTACAGAACCTAGCGAGGAAGGGAAACCACCGGACATAATACCGCCAGAGGAATTGGTACCAGAAGAGTACCACGAATATTTGCACCTCTTTGATAAAGAGAAAGCGGACGCTCTACCACCACACCAAAAAATCGATCACAGGATTCCACTGGTTGAAGGAGGTGAACCACCATGGTTACCTACCTATGGACTATCAGAGGTACAGCTGCAAGAGCTAAGGAAGTACCTGAAAGAAAACCTAGCGAAAGGATTCATCCAGGAGTCACAATCCCTAGCTGGCGCACTGATATTGTTTGTGAAAAAGAAGGATGGATCACTCCGCCTATGTGTGGACTATCGCGGACTCAACAAAGTCACAGTCAAAAATTGCTATCCATTGCCGTTAATCCAGGAAACGTTGGAATGATTGAAAGAAGCAAAGATCTATACCAAGTTAGATCTGAGACAGGCATACCATTCAATCCGAATTGCAGAAGGTGAGGAATGGAAAACTGCATTCCGCACCAGGTATGGTCATTATGAGTACAAGGTTATGCCCTTTGGTCTCACAAATGCACCAGCAACGTTCCAAGCGTTTATCAACGACATCCTAAAAGATCATTTGGATGTTTTCTGTGTTGTCTATCTAGATGACATATTGATCTTTTCGAAAACCCTGGAAGAACACATCAGCCATGTGTGAACAGTCTTGAGGAAACTAGGGAAATACAAAGTTTATTGCAAACCTGAGAAGTGCGAATTCCATGTCGAAGAAACAGAATTTCTCGGATACATCATCTCCCCAAAAGGCATCACCATGGACAGCAAGAAGGTAGAAGCAGTACTTGGATGGGAAACACCAAAGTCAGTCAAGGACATTCAGATGTTCCTAGGATTCACAAACTTCTACCGGAGATTCATCAAAGGATACTCAAGGGTAGTATCACCGATCACAAAGTTATTGAAAAAGGACCAAAAGTTCGAATGGACGAAGGAAGCAAGCGCTGCTTTTAAAAGTCTCAAAGAAGCGTTCACATTAGCGCCAACCCTGAGACACTTTGACCCAGAAAAACTGGTTATTGTGGAAACGGATGCATCGGATCATGTGGCAGCGGGCATCCTTTCCTAAAAATTCCAGCACAAGGACGGAAAGCAAGTTTGCCACCCAGTGGTATACTTCTCCAAGAAGTTCAACCCCATACAATGCAACTATCCTGTGCATGATAAGGAACTGTTAGCAGTTATTCTCGCATTTACAGAGTGGGAACGACATATTGCATACTCGAAATTCCTAGTTCAAGTAATAACAGATCACAAAAACTTGGAATACTTTATGACCAAGAGAATGTTGAATCGCCGGCAAGCAAGGTGGTCCGAGTTCCTGTCAAGATTCAACTTTTAGATATGTTACCGACCAGGGAAACAGGGAGGAAAACCTGATTCTTTAACCAGAAGATCCGGAGCTCTTCCGAAGGAAGGGGATGAACGTCTCGCTTATCAGGAACAGATGATTATCCAACCCCGCAATTTGGACCCTGCATTCCAAGCGAGTCCAGAGCTGCATATTCTCTCAGCAACAGTGCAAGTGGAGAGAAATCAAGATTTCGAAGAGAAAGTCAAAAGGTCTTATGACAAGGACCCTGCCACAAAGTTTATCCTGCAGGCCCTGCAGAAAGGAGAAAAATCTTCGAAGCACACGGAACTGTCAGATTCCGCGATCAAGTAAGGATTGTTAGTGTACAACAACCTAGTCAGTATCCCTGATGATCCAGACCTAAAACTGGAAGTGCTCCGACAGAACCATGATCATATAGCCGCCGGACATCCAGGAAGAGCCAAAACATATGAGTTGGTCACAAGAAACTATTTTTGGCCAGGATTACGGAAATACATCAGCCGATATATCAGCTATTGCGAAGCGTGCATGAGAGCGAAACCTGTCAGACATGCACTATTCGGCACTTTGAAACCCTTGGAAATACCCGAGAAGCCCTGGAATTCGATATCCATGGACTTTATAGTGGGATTGCCAGCAAGCAAGGAATATGATGCAATCCTTGTAGTAGTGGATCGCCTAACCAACATGGCACACTACATCCCTACAATGGAAAAAGCAACAAGCGAAGATGTAGCAACCCTGTACCTACATCATATATGGAAGCATCACGGATTGCCAAAAGATATTACTTCCGACCATGGTACCTAGTTTGTTTCGGAATTCTGGAAATCCCTGTGCAAGGTTCTGAGGGTCAAAAGCAATCTCAGCATGGCATACCACCCCCAGACAGATGGTCAGACAGAAAGAATGAACTCGGTTCTAGAATAATATCTGCGGATTTATTGCCATTATCAGCAGGATGATTGGGCATCCCTGCTTCCCCTCGCAGAGTTCAGCTACAATAACCAAGTTTCAGCAACTACGAAAGTCAGCCCATTCTATGCAAACTACGGATACCACCTACACTTTGCGATAGACATAGACCTTAGGCGAAGGTCAAACACCCCTGAAAGTGTCAAGCAGCTCGCTACCAGACTACAGGAAGCGCATGACTTATGCAGGGCAGAAATCGCTTATGCACAAGCAAGCCAGAAGGAAGCAGCAGATCAGTCAAGGAAACCGGCACCTGTGATAGAAGTTGGAGAGAAGGTTTGGTTGAATGCCAGGAATCTGCGCACTTAGAGGCCATCCAAGAAACTTGATTACAAATGACTTGGTCCATTCAAAGTTCTAGCAAGAGTCGGAACTCGAGCATATAAACTCAAGCTTCCTCGCTCTGTGAAGATCCATCCAGTCTTCCACATCTCTCTACTAGAACCAGCAAGTAAACATGAACCAGTCCTAGGCTATCGAAATCATCCACCTCCTCTGATTGTCATTGAAGGAGATTGAGAGTACAAAGTTGAGAGTGTTCTCGACTCTAAATGCCTTCGAGGTGGCACTCTTCGCTACCTTGTCAAATGGGTTGGCTACTCCAAGCCTACATGGGAGCCTTCCCAGCACCTCGAGCACTCCCAGGAGCTCATCGATGAGTTCCACCACTGCTTCCCCAACAAGCCCAAGTTGTGATGAAGATGAGGAAATGACAGAGATTTCCCTATCTCCCACCATGGTCGTACCTGTTTTTGACCAGTATGGACGAATTTGCAGCTCCCCCGAAGACAGCACAGTGAAGGAGGAACCCCTCGACCACCCTCCAGCATTGGGTCTCAGAACTATCGCCAGCCAGAGTTGGGCACCGGTTTTGCCCAGAGAAAAACCCTAACCGCAGGAGCCGCCACTTTACGCTCCACAACCACAGTTCACCCTGAGCCACCAGTTCCAGCGATGGGAGGAACAGGTTTTGCCACCTATTTCTCCCATATTGCCCCTTGGCTCACCAGTGATCAAGGTGGACCCTGAGAAACCCTATTGGCAGTATGCGCCAATATCGAAAGTATCTGCCAGTCCTACTGGATACACCCCCCCACCGATGCCACCAGTTCCAGTCGATCCCCAGCTCCTAGAGATCAAGGAGGAACACCTACCTGAGGCACCACCAGAAGTAGCTGAATGTGATTCAGCAGTGTGCTAGTATTGCCCACCGATGCCCCTGCATATCCGGCTTGGAAATCTTAGGGAAAGATTGTGCTAGATAGTGGAGAGTGTGAGAGACGACCACCTGAGAGAAGAAGTATTCCTAGCTGTCACAGGAGTTCCAGCTTAAAGAGGGGGATACTGTAATGAACCGTGGTCATGTACTTTCCTACTTGTTATATTCTCCTTGTGTTTTCTGTTGATTCTTTGGAATTCCGCATTACGAATCATGAATTATCACTCGGTCATGTATGGTCACTCATGTTTAGCTGTCTGCCTTGCGAAGGTCATGAGAACAGTGTTTAGATTGAATGACGTATGGAAAAGGGTCATGTGGACAAAACAGGTTTTACAGAGACTGCTCTAGAAGGGAGGCAGTGCTCTTGGCGATTGGTATAAAAGAGAAGGAAATCTCGCGGTCCTGTATTTTCTTTCTCTTTCTTCTTCACACAGTATCTTAAGTATACACCTTCGGAATAAAGAGTTATTCCCACAAACCTTCAGCACATCGTTACTTCGCTTAATGCGCATCTCTTGAGTCCTCTACAGAGTTGTGTATCTTCTTCTATCCTGATTTACCCAAAAACCCCAATACAGACTAAGCTTCAGTTGTATCGCTGAAGGAGTTGTCCTTTACAATAACCTGAAGATATTAGATAGATCTAAAGAATGACTAAAAGATATCCTCTACTCCTACTACTTGCATTATATATTACTTTTCATAAAAGAAATCATCTGCTACTTCTGACTATAACCTTTTCTCAAGGCTTGTAGTAGTCACTTCTATTTTACTATAGAAGGGGAGGGGGTAGTTAGCTGAGTGACCTTTGTTGATCGATAAACTCAACAACAGGCTCTATTTACAGGTTAAATCACTGATTATCCTTTTTAGGACTATCATTTAGGGCTGGCCACACATGTGGCTATAAGAGAGAGTAAGCAGTTTTTGCAGTCACTTCATACTCAGGAAGTTTTTTCAAGCTAGATTCTAATCTATACTAATATAATGAGTAATTTTACCTATGACTCACACTCTGGGTACCTAGTGCACCACTCCTAGGGGCTCTGATAAAAAGAAAGAAGAAACTTTTTAATTCCCGAACTACTACCTAAGCTACTATGGTAGGGCATTTATATACAATCAAGTATAAGAATATAACCAGTAGCCCTTCCCCCTAAAAAGAACTAAAAAAGTAAAAGAAATCACCTATCAACTCATACTGCAAAAAAGGAATATAAGGATAACTAAATACAAAATCTGTCTAGGGAAAAAACAATTACTAGACAACCCTTAAAACAATGACAGAAAAACCCCTAAGTGAGATAGTGTAACTACGAGTAAAACAAGGGAAAGAGGAAGAGAGAAATATGTATAGCTACCCTTCTACCTTACTACCGTAGAAAAACATAGTTTCTATTAAGAAGAAAACAAAAAGAGGGGGGGGGAGGGGGAACTAAAAAACTACTTTAGTGGTTGACTTGTCCTTTCTATTATACTTAGTGATCTTAAGCTGGATTAAGGTGATGCAGATGGGATCGTTCACTTTGTATAGGCCTTTGTGATTCGCACATTAGAGGATAGTATTCTTCTAGGCAAAACCTTTCAGTTGTTTACATTTCGTAATACCACAGGTATATTATAAAATACTAAAGGGGCTAGGATAAAGTTGGCAGCAAGGAGTGGACTGACAGTTTTAGATAGGGTACCTAAACTATAAGCAGTTACAGCATTATGTGTTAGTACCAAAGGGGATATATTTGACAGTATGATAGGTTTAGTTCAGAATGGTATTACCCTTTAGGATATGAGATTCATTGTTATTGTTAATGACAGTAATTATGAGAGAGCTATAGTACTATTTATTGATGTTGGAGCCGGAGGTTAGCCAGTGTAAGGTCATGGCGAGGGTAACACTGAAGTTATAGCACTTGATTTCCTGTCAGAGTCAGGTCATTTCTCCTACAGTTTTGAGATTATTAGCAATGGGGACTCTATAGAAGATATACTTCTTCGATATGTGATTGTGGTTAATGCCCTTGACTTCGCAAAACTCTCCAACACATTTGGTAATAATAGCTAAGTTAGCTATGATAGTAGCAGCTGTGACAGTTTCTATAGTAGTGAGAATGAGAGTCATGGGATTGTTGTTGTAGCATCTCTATATACACAGGAAATAAGGTACTTTAGGTTTATCTAGTTACAAATTGACTCCAATCCAGATTTGGATATGCATGTATTTGCGGAAGGCCAAGGGATCTTTGAAATCGATGAGAATTTTACAGTCACATTGTGTTGGTTAGTTTGCAAGGGGAAGCGGGGTGGTGGGTATGAGATCTATTTAGATGACCATGCCACTCTTCTTTTTCTGTTTTTGGGAAACAAACTTTGCCTAGGTTTGGGTGTCTTAGATCTGTTATAGGGTAGAGAGGGTGGTAGAGGAGGAGGTGATTGAGTGAAGTTTCTATAGGTCCTTTGAAGTCAATTTTTATTGTTTTTGGATATCCTTGAAGGACTCAAGGACTTCAGGTGAGAGGGGAGTAGTGTTAGTTAATACTGCTGGTACTTCAGGTGCAAGTGGTGCTGATCACGATTCCAAGACATGGACTTAGTTAACGAGGTCTATATAGGTAGTAGCTATGGTGGTGACAGTCAACTGGATTGAGACTAATAACTGTTACATGGCAGTGAGATCTCTTCTGAAGAAAGTGAGTAGACTAGTTATAGTAAATGACTGTATAGCTATAGCGCCCTTACTGTCACATCTTGTATAGGTACTACTGGCTGTGGTGTTATAACTGAGTAGTTTGCTAAAGTCAGAAGTGACCAGGTCTACTTGGATTTTATGAAGGGCTTTAACCTATTACAGGGACTAGGGTGAAAAGTAGAGAAGGAGACTAGAGATAGAGGGGGTACTGAGAAATAGGGAGGGAGGGGGTAGGGGTAGAGTAGGGGTATAGTGATGAGACATCATGAATAGTTGTGGATAGAAAGATCATTGATAGTAAAATTTCTAACAAGAGGAGTGTAGAGGTAAAACACTATAAGAAGAAAGAGATACTTTTGTTCTTCCTATAGTACACTATATACAGAGATAGTTTCATAGTCAATGAATAGCATATAACATAATCATGTAATACAGGAGCAAATTTGCTAAGTACCATCAGGGAAACCCTTCATATAGCTATTGAGATTATCAGTTACATTTGTATATATAGACTGAACCAGTAATTAGGCAACCATATATGGTTAGGGAAAACTTACTTATAATATAAAACCTACAACTAACTGGGAAATCATAGTATAAGTGATATGAGTAGAATTTAAACCTATGATATTGTGTATTACTACACAACAACACTAGGACAGCTATACTACTAGACCATCGTTACCTATAAGAAGAAAGAATAGACTTTTGATTGCCCTCACTTACTGATATATAGACAGGTCAGGTATATCCTAATTAAGGGTAAAGATATAGTCATATAAACTGGAGTAAACTTGATAAGTACTATCAGGGTAACCCTTCATGTGGCCATTGAGGTCATCAGTTACATTTACTTACATGGACTGAACCAGTAATTAAGTATCTATACACAGTTAGAGAAAACTCGCTTATGCTACAAAACCTATAAGTAGGAAATCATAGTAATTTAGGAATGATATAAGTAGGATTAGAACCTATGACATTGTGCATTACTATACAATGACACCAGGACAGCTATACCACTAGACCATCCTTGCCTCAAGAAGAAAGAAGAGGTTCTTTTATTTCCTATGAGATAGTTTCATATCTTTGCTATCCTTTAGTATGGCATTTACACTTAACTAACAGTAAAGACATAACTAAAGGAAAAGATGACTTAGTCTACCTAAAAATAAATAAGATAGAAAATGTAAAAAGGAAAAAAGAAGAAGGAAAGAAATAAAAAGAAGAAAAAAAAAAAAAAAAGAAAAGCTACACTGCAAAACTCACTCTACTCAAAGCCAGTTCCTAAAAGTCCCTTCCTGATCCTTTCCTGGCTCTTCCCTAGTTCTACTCCCTTCCTCCTCTTTTAGCTATCACTACCATTAGGGGACTTAGGGGTTGTTCGTTCCTATCTAGGGGTTTGCTAATACCTTTTCCTACTATCTTTTCCTATAACTTAGGCTTGTTATAGAGTAGGTTAGTGAGTGTTTTATCTAGGTAGAGCTTTTATATATCCTTGGTAGTCAGTCAGTTTATGAGATAGTGTTTAGGGGACTGCACTTTACTGTAGAGATAGAATTTACTTTCAAAGTTAAACTGTAGGAGATTGGGGATGTAACAGTGTATAGTCCTTAACTGGAAAACTCTTGCTACTTTATATTTGTTGAGCATGGTGTAGGGGTTGACTTTCTTTTCAATTGTATAGCCTATGTATTCTTTGAAGTACATCCATAGTCTATCTTTGGACTCCCTTTAGATCACAGACCTAGGTAGCTATTTCTTTATAATAATGCCTTTTATTTGTTTGGGTTCAGGTTTCTCTAACTGTTGTTTTGCTAGTTGGTCAGCTCTTTTATTTCCTTTAATTCCAGTGCACCATAGGGACTATTCCATTATGACCTATATACCTTTATCCCTTAGTAGCTTGTTTATTATGAAGATTTCTTTGGGAATGTACTGTATATGTAATAGGAAGGGGTTTGTAGCAGTAGTTATTATAGCCTGTGAGTCAGAGAAGATGTGCACCTTTGCTACTTTTCTCTTTAGAACTATTCCTTAGTGTAGGTAAACACAGTACAGATGCCTTTAAGTTCTCTATCAAAGACTTAGCCTTTTGAACCTAGGGGTTTTACAACATAAAGGACTTCATTATTCCCTAAGCAGAGCACTGTGGTAAAGATGACCTAGTGGTCATCAGATATTTTCAATGCATCAAAGTATATATCCAGGTATACTTTTTTGAAGTTTTTTGGGAAGGTCTTTAGGGCCTATTCTTTTTCAAGGAAAGGTTTTATAGTTGGTCTTCCTTCTAATGCTATTAGCTAGGGCTAGACTGTTGGTAGGATCTTGTAGATAGTTAGGGTCTAGCTTCCTATACTTTCCCTTACTATGTCAATCTAGGCATCGAGTTAGAGCTGTCTGGACATCAGCTATGCTGAGGTTTCTAGCTTCTAGGATAGGGTTATAAGGGTAGGCTAGTTTGTTTTCCTATGAAGCATTACTAGGAACCTGTGGTAGTTAAGGTAGGTACGATCAATTATGAGTAGCCTTGCTTTATAGTTTACCTGGTACCTATATATTTAGAGTTTAACTAGGGGTATTCTTGCTTCCACCATGCACTTTTTTCCCTAGGCTGACTATTACATCCTGTAAGCCCATCTTACTCCTATTACCAGTGTTTTGTCTATGGTTTTGATAGCTCATTAGGTGAGCTTATATAGGTAGAAGGTATCTGCTCTATAGAATAGGGATAGGGCAATAACAGATTTCACTATTTTTAGGGCCATGAAGGGGTTTAATCCTCTAGCACCTATTGAGAGTTAGCTGATCATACTAAGTGCAGCCTATACTATTCTAGCTCTATGGTAGGTGTAGTGTAGGTATCCTTTATTGGTGTCTATAATTACTATAATGTAGCAGAGTTAAGGGCTGTGCAAGATGTCTTTTCCCAAGACTCTAGTAGTTAGGCTATTTTTGCTTCTAAGGTAGAGGTGCTGTGCTTCTGTTTTCCCCTCTGATAGCAATAGCTTTATTTTCCCCAGTTTCTCTTTTAGGGTTACTTTACAGAATGCTTCCAGTGCTATCTTGTTTTCTTCTTTGCTCTTTCTGACTGCTAGAATAAAATAGGTCATCAATGTAAATAAAAGTTTTTAAACCTACCCTGCTCTCTTCGATAAGTATTACTATATATATATTGAATAGGAGGGGGAAGATAGGCCTTACAGTATGCTAGTGCACACTCAGTAGTATTTAGACCTTATACCTTTATTGGGAAAGGCTGGCTCCCTTCTATTCAGGATGGATTTAACCCACTTTGTGATATTTTCTAGGGTTTCTTTATTTGTTAAGATCTAAATTATAATGTTATAATATACCCTGTTGAAGGCTTTTTCAAAATTGACAAAAAGGAGAGTGACCTCCTTGTAGTGATTGAGTGCAATTCATGCCTTGTATTTTACTCTATTCACTGCATCTATTGTTGATCATTATAGTAATGCTCTATATTGGTATAGGGTAATTATTCTATTGTCAACTATATGTTAGGAGAGTCTGGTGGTGATTATCTTTTCCAGGATCTTTCCTAATATGTTGATGAGGAATATGCACCTTTAAGAGTTGGAGCTGTATAGTATAGCTTCTTTGGTTTGGGGATTAATATTCCTAGTGTTCTTTTAAAGGAAGTTAGGTATACCCTATGTTGCATAAGTGGTATTAGGATTTGGGGTAGGATGTGGGGGGCTATCAAGTAGATATTCTTCTACAGTATGTATTAGATCTGGACAGGTCCTGCAGCTATAAGATTTGAGGTATTCTTTAGTACATACTATATATCTTCAAGTTCCATAGTTTCTGTTGTCTTTTTCCCCTAGTTTTCTCCTTTATGCTTATTTCCTCCTACTTCACCTAGGAAATAGTGATTAATTAGGGCTCTTGCTTATTCGTCCAGGGACTTGGTGTTATTTATAGGTAGGAGGGGTGTCTCTTATAGGCGATATATATATTAGGGCTATCCAGAGGTTTTTCTAGTTTATTTCTATCAGGAAGCTGTTCTAGTATTCTTTTTTAGTGTTGTAGACTACTCTTTGGAAGGCTGATTTCTCTTCTTTGTAGGTGTTTTTTGTTTCTTTGTTATCTAGGTTTTTCCTTACATTGTACCTTGTTTTGCTCATGGCCTTTTTAAGGGTAGAGAGCTCATCATTCCACCATATTTTTGCCTAGCTCGTGATAGTTTCGGTGTACAGGGCTCCATTTTCTTTTACTACTTATATGAGGCAGTCTTTATTAGTCTTGGTCTATTGGTCTAAGTCTGTTTAGTTCTATAGGGTAGTTCCTAGCTTTTGAGTTTTTTTCTGACTTTTTCCCAATCTGCTTTCTTGTAGTCTAGGATGATATTCTTATTGCTAGGGGTATCTAGTTTCAACAGGGTTATGGCAATGACCTCATGGTCACTAATAGTCTGGGCTTTGTCTAGGACTTTTTGCCAGTCCATGTTCTATTTTGTAGCCTATAGAGATAAGAAGACCTAGTCAATAACTATGTTACTCTAGTTATTATATCCTATATTTGTTGGGGTTTTACGGGTGTTGAGTAAGTAGTATCCTTGTTCACATATGGCCTTAAACTAGAGGTTCTACTGTTTTAGTTTCTAGGTCTATTATAGCTCCTCACCATAGGTGTTAGAGGTTAAAGTATCATATAACTAGGTTTTTGGTCTTTGCAAAGGTCTGCAACTAGTCTTGATCTTCTGTTTTGGTTCCAAGGCATAGGTAGATGTTTATGATGTCTAGGTAATTTTCTTTTTCAAGCAAGAGCCTTGTTACCTACATCAATCCTTCCTCACTTTTAATAATGTATGGCTTTATAGGGGCATTTTTTATGACATATATTATGACTCTTGATTTTTCAGTGTCACTGGGGTATAGCCTATAGAAGCTATGGTATCCTATAGGGACATTGTTAAAGGTTATCAGTTCTAGAACTACTAAAAAGTTTGCTTTATTTTTAATGGCTGTGTCGAAAAGTTATTGCAGGTGTACTTATAAGTTTTGGCAGTTATGTTCAAGGATTTTAAAGACTGGATGTGGGTCTAGGCCCCACTGAATTTTCTCCTCCTCTTTCTCTATCTTATAATTATTTATTTATATTTTTTTTGTTACTAAGCTACTTGAGCCATGTCATTCTCCTCTTCTCAAGTTCTCAGATATACATATCACTCACTTCTAGCCTCTTTAGGCAGTTGCTATCTGTGGCGCTGTGTTCTTGGTGACAGTTAATACAGTACTCCTTATAGTGCTTGTAGGGCCTATTTTAGCTATATAAGGGGTAGGGTAACTTATGTTCTCTTGTGGTATGGTAGGGGAAGAGGTTGTCAATATGCTAGTTTCTATATATACTGTAGTTTAGCTTTTGTTCTTTGCACATAGCCATTAGATGACTAAACTCGAAGCACTTAAATCACTGGGTTATAGGATTTATTTATAAGGACTTGGCTATTTTGTATAAGTAGTAAAAAGGGGATGAGTTATTTCCTGAGGTTAGGCACCTGATTCTCAGTGATCCTTATACCTACTGTAGTATATGCTCCTTTTGATGGGTTTCTCTCTCTATCCTCTTTACTTTTGAGGTAGCAGGCTACTGAGATTTCTATATTACAGATATAAGAGAGTTTAGTTCTGAGACTATACACTGGGATTTCACATAAAGGTCTGGTAGGCACTGAGTAGAGGATGAGCAATTCATTAGACACTATAACCCTAAAGCCCTATCTTTTAAGCTCTTAGTTTGTGGTCTTTTTAGTGATAAAGTTTAGCTCATCTACATATAGGATTAGGCTATTAGCTAGGATATTAGGGGGTATAGTGATGATGATTATTAACTTGTGGTTGACCCTTACTATGATGTTACAAAGCTCAATCAGGGCTGATTTTTTGATGAGAACTTTAATATAGTTTTCTTAGAGTTTGTCTTATAATGCCCTTACTACTACAGGGTATATAGCATTTACTAGGGGGGCATGGAGCTCTCTTCTCTATAGAGGGAGAGTTTTTGGTTTGTTTGTGGGCTTCAGCTAACTAGGTTTTCTCTTTAGTGGTAGAGTAGGGGGGGTATTACTAGCAGCTACCTTTTAGGCCTAGGTAGGGTTACTTACTTTAGGGCTCTTTTTGATACTAAGTTTCAGGTCCATTATCAGGGGGAGCCTACTCTAGGAGGACAGTATAGGTTCAGTTTGGGGGGCCTTAAATAGGCTTATATGGGAGCCCATAGATTATATTTTAGGCTTACGGTTATAGGGGGTGAGTAGTAAGGCTAGTACAACCCTGCCAATTGGGGTCAATTAGGATCTCATTGTGGGGAGTTCGGTATCGGGTATAGGTAGGAGGAGGGATAGCTGACATGATCTTTTACAATATTCATTATGGCCATGAGGTACCTTATTTCACTAGGCTATACCTAGAGGTAGTTGTATAGGTCTTTGATTGTTTGTTAGGCTTTAAAGGAATTATTATGCATAGTGTATATTTTCCTCTAAATATTTCCTATAGTGGTGAAAATAGTTGGGAAAATATCCTTAATATGAGTCTGTCCAATTTTTTCTTAATTATCATATATCATATACTGGAAGATCTTACCTTGTTTGTCTGACATCATGTTGGCAAGCTCATATCTTTAGATTTGGTGAATTGGGGAGTATGTTTCCCTGACCATTTCTCTTAGGTTTCTTTTCTCTTTTTCTGGAGTCACTTTGGTTATTTTGTTTAAGTCAGAGTCCAATTCCTTGAAATCCTGTATTGAAAGGTTTGAACTAATGGAGCAGGTCCTGCTCCTAGAGCTTAGGATTCTGGAGGAGGGGATAGGGGTTGAGAAGAGCCTATTAGTCTAAGCCCTTTTATTTGGTATAGGGTTATAAACTAGTAGGAGTATTGGGATCATATGGGGTACTGAGGTCAATAGCCTCTGCTGTACTTTGGTGTACCTCCTAGGATAGCTAGTAGGTAGAGCTGAATTCTATTGCTTTGGTAGTGCTTTAATGCTTTAGGGTAGACTAGTAGGTGGATATTAGTACTGCTAATTCTAATGTAGATTGTAGTTCATAGGCTTATTCTATGATCATGGTGTGCTGAGTGCAGGAGGTTTATGTGGAGGTAGTATTATATGCTCTAAGTAAGAGGGGATTCTCTTCTATAAGCTAGATTCATTGGAGCTTTTCTTCAGTTATTCTGTAGTCAGTTTTCTAGTCTCCTTATACTAATAGGTCTACTTAGAAGAAATATATGCTGTTTTTTGGAAAGTTAGGGGAGGGGGTAATTATGCTTTAGGGGGGCAGAAATAGTGGTGTTTTATGACTAGGTATTTTTAGTGCTAGAGATGATGATGGGGTCAAGTTAGGACATGGTTGTTTTTCTGACTATAGAACCTCACTTATTTTTCACCTGAGCATGTGTACTTTACTTCAACCTCTATCCAAGGGCTAGACAGTGATTGAATAAGTTAGGGAGGTGATGGGAATATAGGATGCTGGGGATAGTTTACCAAGAATAGGAAAGAAAACTAAAACTTTTTGAAGGTAAAAGCTTTAGGTGGTGTTAAGGAGGGGCAAGTAGGATGTAAAAAGAAAGAAGATAATTTGATTTTTCTAAATACTAAAAAGAAGAAAGAAGAGACTTTTGATCTCCCTTAGTGACTATTATATAGATAGGTCAGGAACATCCTAATTAAGGGTAAAACCATAGTCATATACATAGGAGTGAACTTGCTAAGCACTGTTAGGGTTACCCTTTATATGGCCATAAGAAGAAAGAAGAGGTTTTTTATTTCCCATTGCACTAAATAGCTTTACACTTTTCCTACCCTCTAGTAAGAAGAGAGAAGAGGTTTTTATTTTCCTAATTGTAGAGTTTTACATCTACCTAACTAGTAGGGCATTTACACTTAATTAAAAGCAGAGATATAACTAAGGTAGGTAGATAGAAAGAAATCCTCTACTCTGGCTATACACCTTCTAAAAGACATTAAAAGTCCTCTACTCCTACTGGTTACATTACCAGTTTCCTTTACAAAAGAAATCTTTCACTGCTCCTAACCATAACCTTTTCTCAAGGCTTGTAGCAGTTGCTTCCATTTCACTATATAGGGGTAAAGGGCAGTTAGCCAAGAGATAATCATTACTCAATAGATTGATAAAAGGTTGTATTCATAGGTAAATCACTAATTATCCTTCTTAGGACTATCAGTTAGGCTTGGCCATATATGTAGCTATAAGTGGGGTGAAAAGTTTTTGCAGTTGCTTCTTACTCAGGAAGCTTTTTTAGGCTGGCTTCTAATATTAGCCAATGTGACAAGTAATTTTCCTCTATGACTCACACTCTGGGGAGACTATAAACTGCTCCTATATGCTCTAAGAGATGTAATTTGAGGTACTTTTAGTAATCAGTGAGGGGGGGTATCGTGAGACTTACCTACATGATACAGGATATAGTAGTAAATAAGGTAAGTTGCACTACTAGGGTTCTCAACCTATCTACAGTGACTACTATTCACTTGTACAGGACATCATCACTGTACTCGTTCATGGTCTTATTTGGGGGGTGTAGGGGTAGGGGAATGACTTAAAGTGTCATTCCTAGTGATAGGTGCAGTCTTTTCATCAGCTCAGGTAGCACTGACCATAGTTTCTACTTATTATAGGAGGGGATGAAGAAAGTGAGAGGCCTGAAGAAGAAAGAAGAAGATTTATATTTCCCTAACTAAGTTTTACTAAGAAGAAAGAAGTGACTTTTGATCTCCCTCAGTCACTGATATATAGACAGGTCAGGTACTTCCCACTTAAGGGCAAAGCTATAGTCATATATATATGAGCAAACTTGCTAAGCACTGTCAGGGTAACTCTTGATATGGCTAGTATGATTATTGGTTGCATTTACTTACATGGACTGAACCTATAATTAGGCAACTATGCATGGTCTAGGAAAACTCCATTATTCTATAAAACCTATGACTAACAAGGAAATCATTGTATATTATGAGTGACATAAGCAGGATTTAAACCTACAATATTGTGCATTACTATACAATTACACTAGGACAGCTATACCACTAGACCATCCTCACCTCAAGAAAAAAGAAGAGGCTTTCATCTTCCCTTGGTTTACTATATATAGACAGGGCATAGTATAAGACTTAACTGCATATAACATAGTCAAGCAATATCAGAGTGAACTCACTAAGTGCTATTAGGGTAACCCTTCATATGGCTAAAAAGAAAGAAAAGAAATACATGACCATGTGGAACTCATAGCCTATGATCACTATTATATAGACAGGATATAGCCTTATAGTAAATAACTTAATAGTAGTAGGACTTTAATTTCCTATCAGTCACTACTATATAGACAGGGCATGTACTCTCAATTAAGAGCAAAGATATAGTCACATACATAGGAGTATCAGGATGTACCTTCATCTACTAAGCACTGTCAGGGTAACCTTCATACAGCCATTGTGTTTATCGGTCACATTTGCTTACATAGACTTAGCTAGTAATTAGGGAACTATATATAGTTGGGGAAAACTTACTACACTACAATACCTGCCAACCACTAGGAAATCATGGTATTAAGGAGTGGTATAAGTGGGATTTGAACCCACAACATTGCATATTAACATACAATGACACTAGGATAGCCATACCACTAGACCCTCCTTATCCTACTTAATAGCAGCATATATACATAACCATTTAGATTCCTCCTTCTTTTATACTAACTGCCAAGAGCACTGCCTCCCTTATAGAGTAGTCTCTTCAAAACCTGTTTTGTCCACATAACTATTTGCAATATATCATCCAATATAAATACTGTTTTTATGACCTCTACAAGGCAGACAGCTAAACATGAGTGATAATACTTGACTAAGTGATAATTCATGATTCATAATGTGGAATTCCAAAGAATAATAATAATAAATAGGAAATATAAAGATAATATAACAAATAGGAAAGTATATGACAACAGTTTATTACATTCTATCATAGTACATAGGTTCTCTAGATGCTTATTGTTATCAGCTAAGGCATTAAAATAAATAGGGCAGAGTGGATTAGTGGCAGGGTAGGCAGTATCGCAATTGGGACACTTAAGTACTGTATAGTCATACTGCTACCCTTTGTATTTACACTCTATATTGCTATAGTAGTGTTTGAAGATAGCATGAGGTCTAGCATATAGGTACAGTACAATGAATAGTATATTTACTAAGAATATAAAAACAATTTCTCATATATTTACTCCTCTTCTTTTTTTTTTTTTTTTTTTTTTTTAATT
>JABYPW010000431.1:0-26353 GCA_016880775.1 Phymatotrichopsis omnivora | reverse complement strand
CGCAGATGCGGCAGCGGGGGGAAAAGGTGCACTTCAGCTGGTGATGTCCGAAGCGACAACATCTGGAGCATTGGGTGGCCTTCGAGAAGGCAATGTAGGGATCGGTCCTGCGGTTCTTGTTAAGTATCGTCAGGCCTTGTGAGATGCGGTAGTGGTTGTTGTTCACCACAACAGTGATGACAATCGAGGATGCGGGCTTGCCGACTAGCTTATCCTTCGAAGCGAGCCAGCGGGGAGTCTGGGCGAGGATAACTCCGTGGTTGTATGTCTCGATCTCCTTTCGGATAAGCGACATGTGTTCGACCTCGGAGGTGTTCAGGACGGGGGTTGGCACATTGTGCACGATGTACTTCTTGTGCAAGAAGTTGCGGCGGAGGCCGGTGGTGGTTGGGAAGAACTTGCGTACTGCTTCTTCGACTGTGGGCTTGTAGGCAAGGACTTGTTGGGCGGTTGTGTTCTCCATTACAGAGAGGAAGACGTTGCTAGCTCCAGCCTTTCGGACAGAACGGATTCGGCAGGTGGACGGGGCTTTCTTCTCCACTAGCGCAGAGTTGACGGCATCCCGAATGGCGATAGGGTTGAACTCGGGGACTTCTCCCTCGAGATTGACAATGATCTCCCGTTCTCGCTTAGTGGGGTATTTCGGGGCGGGAGGGGTGGTAGCAGTCGGTTGTGGCGTGGCTGCGGCCTTGCCTTTAGTTTTCTTCACTACCTGGGCCCAGGTGGTGTCAGTAGTAGGGGGTGCTACTTGTGGCACAGTGGGAGCGGGGGAGGCAAGGGAAGAAGAGATCTTCTTCACCGCTTTGGCAGTTTTGGACGTTTCCGACCGTAGCTTTTTGATGGAATCGGAAAGGGCGAGGTCGATTTCAGTGGGGCCTGCCTTAGCCGAAGCTGTGGCAGTGGTGTTACGGGTGGTGATAGCCTCGAGCTCGTCAAAGCGGGCTTCAAGCGACTGTTGGCCAGCAGCGATAGCGGTGACTGCCTCCTGGATTTTGTTGACCGAGGCCAGGAGAGACGGAAGGGTTTGGGTGTAGAATTGGAGGTCGCGGTATCTAATGTACAAGTCGCCGATGAGAGGTGCGGTGTGCATTGAGATAACGTCGCCCATTCCAGAATTAACTGTGGAGGAAATAGCAACTATATATACCTTAATTCCTCCTTCTTTACTTGTATAGTGGAGCCTCCTCTGACTTAGTAGCTTGGCACTCTGCCTCCAGATAGGCCTGTTGAAAGGTCAATAGAGTATCTATGGGTTTGCCATCAATTAGCAGTGACTACAAAGGTTCCCAACTCCCCTCATCACTAGAGTATCCTTCCTATAGTACTAAGTATTCCACCTGCTTAGTTTTCCTGTTGTTCCAGACTTTGGCGATCTTATTAACAAAGAAATAGTTTTCACCCTCCTCAATTTCAGGAGTAGGAGGAGGATGTACTAGGAACTGTCCAGAGACATAGTAGGGTTCTAGCTTAGAAACATGGAAACAGGGTAGATCTTCGAATAGAAGGGAAGCTTGAGTTTATAGGCCTGAAGCCCTATAGGTTTGATTACCTCAAAGGGGCTAGCAAACTTGGTATTTAACTTGTGGGAATGTCATGAGGGGGTAATATCATCTCACTTAAGGAGGATGCGGTCTCCAGGCTTGAGAGCCGGGAAGGCTTAGTAAGACTTATCGTACGACATAACCATCTTTTGTTGGGCTGTGAAAAGACATTGCTAGATGGTGGTCTATTCTCGAGTTAATGCCTCACTGCCCCGATAGGCAGATACCGTTTGAACTGCATCAAGTAAGGGATGATATCTATTATAGCCACAGTACTAAGGCCCATGCATGATAATAGGTTATGTTAGATGAGTAACTTCCAGTGAGTATATTGTGTGCCTTATATGTGAAGAACATGTGACAATGGGCTCTGCCTCTAGATAAGTCATATGTAGTGCCTCTTTTATGATGAGTCAGGATCTGACTAATCCATCATCCTCTGATAAGTGTACCTCACATGATCAGACTAACTTGAGTAACTCCTATGACTTAGTCACTCACAGTTTGTATGACTCAAGATAATCGAGCTAGTATCACATGATGATGATCTACTCGAGATCAGTGATCTGAGCTCAGACCATAATACTAATCATTTCCATTACGACTCCTATTAATATTATGATTACATCAGATGATTATAGAATGAGTTATGGAGGTTCTAAGGGTTTCTTTTGGCTTCTATTTCTTATATAATTGGTTATGTCATTGATGACTCATTTCTTTACATAGAAGGCTATTTAAGGACAGTGTTCTGAACACCGGTAGTGGTCAGCGTCAAGGTACCTAAACGATGTGCTATGATGGAGGTTATGCTTAGAATGTTAACATGTGAGTATGCCGTCTCTACCCTTCACCATTGTGTTAAGTACTCTGGAGATGATCCTCTGGCACATAACCTTGTGGCCTGACATGGCATGGTGTGGCTTTGCCATTAGCCTTGACTAAGTACGGGAAGTCAGCCCCACGGGCATGTGATCAGCTATCGGCATGACGCGACATTGGCCTAGGTAGCCATGAGGTCATGATCGGGCGATCAGACTCGTATCGCGAGAGACTATCACCAATTGGGAGTGAGGCCTGAGAGGGTGATAGGCGATCATAGTCAAATCCAGTACTAATCGTGTCCTGTCCATTACGGACTCTTCTACAGGATACGGTGATTAGGAATCAGGAGATGGTCTAGAACGGGATGGGTTTCTTCATGTTTCCATTTCCTTTATCATCTCTTTGTCAGCTTAGGTAAAGGATGGGATATATAAGTGCTCGGTTGTTCTTGTCTTGTTGTCTTTCCTTCCTTCCTTCCTCAGCACATAGCTACTAGTCTTCTCTGCGATCACCATTGTAAGAGCCTTTGAGTTATCTTCGAGCCTTAAAGAATATATTCGTCTTTCTCATCTTCTACACCTGAAGTCTACCCTATTTGTTGTAGGAATGATATCTTCCAGTTGAGCTTTCGTTTAGCCGAGATATCTGAGTTTACTCAGTAGCATTTGTGAAGCGTGCCTGAGGTATCTTTACCGAGTCATATATGAACTATATAGGGTAATCCGTTATAGACAGGGTTTTCATTGCTCCTGTATTCGGGGGTGAGGATGGTCTAGTGGTATGGCTGTCCTGGTGTTATTGTATGGTAACATGTAATGTTGTAGGTTCAAATCCCACTCGCCTCATTGTATACCACGAATTTCCAGTTAGTCATAGGTTTTATAGCATAGGTGAGTTTTCCCTGACCATGCAAGGTTGCCTAATTACTGGTTCAGTCCTTGTAAGTGAATGCGACCAATGACCTCAATAGCTGTATGAAGGTTTACCCTGATAGCGCTTAGCAAGGTCACTCCTATGTATATTGCTATGTCTTTACAATTAAGTTTATGTACACACCCTGCCTATATAATAGTAAACTGAGGGAGAAGTATATCCTCTTGATTAAGTGTACCTAACCTATCTATATAATAGTAACTAAGGGAATATAATTGTAAGCTAGCTTATAACTAGCCATATGAAGGTTACCTGATGGTACTTAGAAAGTATTGCTTATATGTATATGACTATGGCCTTACTCTTAATTAAATGTACCTGACCCATCCATATAATAGTGACTAAGGGAGCATAATATTAACTAGCCTATTACTATACTAATAATTCTTTTTATTACCTTTAAAGGAAAACTTATAATAAAATAGAGAGTAGTACACAGTTGATTTAGCACTTGACAAGGCTAAGGCCCCTTCCTTCTTGCACATCCAGAGGTATTGCAAAAATAACTCTACTATCCTCGTCCTCACCACCATGGAGATTGTCACTACTACCACTATCATATCATACAGACCCATTATCACTAAAGCTATTGGTGAGTTCTATGAGGTTAAGGGCATTAACCGTAACTATACATAGAAGAAGTACATCATCCATAGTATTCTTACCTCTACTAACCTCAATACTATAGGATAAATATCTTACCTCTAAGAAGAGATCAAGTACTATAACTATGGTGTTACTCTTACCATGACCCTGCACTAGCTAACTTCCAGCACCACAATCAACCAAGAGAACTATGGCTCCCTAGTAGTTACTGTTATCAACAACAACAATGAGGCTCACATCCTGAAGGGCCTTATAATGCTTAACAAAATCTATCCCACTATTAAGTACATTCCCTTTACTACCCATATATAATACTCCTACTGCTCAAAGTTCAGGCCCCCTATCTAGAACTGCCATTCCTCTCCCTACTGCTAACTTTATGCTAGTCCCTATACTATCTCTGAATATACCTGTGGAGTTGCTGACTGTAAACAACTGAAAGGTTTTACCTGTAAGAACACTATCCTCTAATATGTAAACTGTGAAGGCCCATATAAAGCAAATGATCCTATCTGTATGAAGTTAATCTGAGGTAAGATCGCAGAGTCTAATAGAAAGGACAAGTCTACAACCATAGTTGGAATCTAGGTCCTTCCCTTTCCTCACTTTCTTTTATTTCTTTTTTGCATAGAATGTAGTGTTATTTCAGCATTGTAAGGAGGATGGGTAGCTATAGCAGTTTTCTCTCTTCTTTTTTCCTTTCTCTCTTCTGTTTTTTCTGCCTTTTACTTAGGGGTTTTTCTTTCACTGTTTTAAAGTTCTCCTATTGATTGTTTTTCCATAGTTAGCCTTTGTATATAGTTATCTGTGTATTCTTTTTCAGGATGTATATGTAGAGGGTTTCTTTTTATTTTCTGAGGGAAAGGGCTACAGTTAGTTGTTGTACTTGATGATATGTAAGGTGTCATACTGTAGTACCTTACTTAGTTGAATAGGAATTTACTTTCATACACAGTTGATTTAAATAGGTAAGATCCCTATAAAATAGGTATAAAAATAATTAGTAAGGCTATTCACAAATTTCTACTTAACTGTTATCACTAGTAGTACTTTTATAACTTGTGAAGGAGAAATTACTATGGAGTAAGTTATAGAGATTAGTGTTAATAAGCAAGATCCCTAGATACTAGGTATGATAAATGAATTAAAAGGTTATAACTAATTGCATCTAAGATACAATTTTTTGTTTACTTTATATTAATTATTTCTAGGTACAACCTCTATATATATCCTCTTTAGCTATAATATGTATAGAACCCTGTAATAAGTAAACATAGAGTTTCCTTAGCATTCTTAGCTGTTGCAACCTAGTACCTAGCTAAATTGATAGCTGTAATTCTCACTTTGCTCAACATTATAACCTAGAAAGTGTACTAGGTTTTTGTCTAGACAATAATTTAACCTATTTTAGTTTACAGGACTTGTATAAAAGTTCTCTATAGAAAACAACACAGCTTTTACTACCTTGTAGAAAAATACAAGAAAATGCTATTATTATTAAATACTATATTCCTTTTCTATATATCCAAATATTATTAGAAGGTTATAGAAAAAATATATAATTACCTATGTATTACTAAAAAAAATATACTATATGAAGGTTACCCTGATAGTGCTTAGCAAATGAAGTTACATACCTGATACTCCTATAATGTGTAGCTATGCCCTTGCTCCTTATCAAGTATAAACACCCTATCCACATTGTAAGTTATCAAAATAGGCAGTTAATTGCAGCTAAAAAAAAATATTTCTCATAATTAAATAATAGTGTATTATATTTTGAGTCCACAAACCTCTATATAAATATATAATATATTTAGGGGTTATATATTTCATCTACTAGGTTTCTATGATAGGAGGTATAAAACCCATCTAGAATAAACTTTAACAACTTTTCCAGGGTAAGAAAAATAAATTATAGTAAGTGATTAATCCACAGCATGTTTTCATATAATATACTTAAATACTCAGAATTTTATATACATAATTAATCTATTGTTTCTCCGTATATTATGAAGTTAAAATAAAAATAATTTAGGAAATATTTATTCTAATTAGTTAGGATAGCTATATATATATTCTATAACTTTCCAATAATATTTAGATATGTAGAAAAGGATCATGTAGTTAACAATAATAGCATTTTCTTGTATTTGTCTACTCTGATATAAAAGATGTATTTTTTTCCATAGGCAAATTTCATATAAGACCTCTGACCTAAAATAGGTTAAATTTTTGTGTAGGTAAATACCAGGTATACTTTATGGGTTATGATTTTAAGCAAAGCAAGAATTATAGATATATATTTAGCTGGGTACTAGGTTACAATAGCTAAGAAAACTATATTCTTACTTATTAGAAGGTACTATACATCTAAAATATAAACTACAACTATTATTATATCTATAGTCTCTAATAATAAACCTATAAGTAAATTCATAATTTCTAATATTATAATTAGATAGGTAGAATTGATAGAGGTTAATATATATTATAAAAGTTAGTATATATTAAGGGAATAAAGTTTAGTCTATAGAGTGTATCTACTGTTAAGTAGGATATAGGTTTAAATCCTATATCTACTACTCTTAATATACCTAAATTTCTAGTCATTATCAGTTTTGTAGCTATAGTAAGTCTTCCTATAAACTTGCCTAAATATAGACTAATAGCTAAGTAGTAAAAGTAGTCCCTGATGCACCTGTCCTATATTACTTGTTATATCTAAGTAGAAGTATATATGCCCTATATAAGAATAGTATACTAAAGGAGATTTAAGTGTATTATTATTTTAGGTTATGAGAAGTATAGAGGGTACCCTCTATTATAGTAGATATATACTCTAAACCTTAAACTATTTTTCATCTATTACATGATATAGAGGTACCAACTCCTATAGCAAATACCCCCCTTAAGTATATAGTAGTAAGTAAGCTTTTGGAAGAGATTTTTTGATCTCCCTTAGACACTATTATATGGACAGGTTAGGTACATCATAATTAATGGCAAAGCTATAGTCACAAAGCTTTTAGAATAGAAAAGAAATACTAGTATAGTAAAATAAAGTTATAGTATATCCTTATATCTTTACTATAGGAGGAAATTAATATTTTATAACAGTATTAAAGAGAATAAATAGATTTTCAAAGCTATTAAAAATATATCCCCCTATCTTATATATAGTTAAAGTAAATCCTTATAAGTCTTTATTTTACTTTATATATTAAGTCTATTAATGATATAAATAAAACATATTTAAGCTCAACTCTAACAACTATAATTTTACTAAAGAGTTCCTAGCTAGTAACTCTATAATCTAGTATTGTACTATTCTTATATTAATAATTATAGGGAAATTTTTTCTAAGTGATAATTAGCTAATAGTACTTTAAAATAGTTAGATTAGTTTTTTTCACTAATATATTCATAGTCCTAAATACAGTAAGAAGGTTAGTAAGGTACTTACTATAAACCTCTAAAAATGCCTCTATGTACCTTAAGAAATTCCTAAGTTCTATATTAGATATATATTAGTATAGTATTACTTTTAATAAATCAACCAATGATAACTACTATTAATACAATTACAATTACCATTGCTATATGATTCACCTAATCTACTACCTATAACTACCCTACCTAAGTTTATATTTTTAAAGGTAAATATAGTATCTTCCTACTATATTATGCTATAAATGAAGCTCTCTAGCTATACTTAATTCTTAGTTTCTTATATTACAAAATCAGGTAGTTCTATAAAATATTCCTTACCTTTTTGTCCTTAGAGATAATGTAGTTATAGTGCTTAACCCTTTTAGTATATCTGAGGTATACATTACTCCCCTCTTATAGACTAAGTATAGGATACTAAGTTTATTCCCTAGAGTAGGTATACTGTATATTTACAGAAGAGATTTTGTAAGGGTGTAGGAATTTCTAAATTCAAGTTAGTTAACATGTCTTAGAAAATGTAAACTAAGGTTTATACTTACCTCTTCTACCTAAGATTTTAATCTAGTTATATAATATATGCATTTTAGCTACATTAATATAATACTCAATTATCTGCTCTATATAATCATTATAAAGCTTTTAATGAGATTATAAGTAACAATATTATGAACTTCTAGATGCTTTGATAATTATATTAGCTAAATGAGTTATAAATACTATAAAAGCTAGTATAGAGGTAAATTTTCAAGGGTAATATACAGGAAAATAGGGTTGGTCAAGGGAAAGAGAGTTAAAGTAGTGAGTAGGAGGTATATCCTAGGGATTATAGGACTAGAGGGAGTATATATAACTTAAGTTAGAGAGAGAAGAGGCAATTAAGGATAGTAAAAAATTAGGAAAGAATACTTACTTACTGGAAGAGTAAAATTACAATAAAGTTAATAGTTAAAGAATAAACTATAATAAGTATAAAGCTATATGATGAAAGAGAATCCTATTAATATAAGTCAAATAGGATAGGGAGTATTATATTTTAACTAATATATGGTATGGATGAGTTGAGAATAAAAGGGAGAGGGAGGATATAGCATATAAAATGAATAAGTGTAGCTAAGGTAATTTGTCTTAAAGAGAGATGAAATCCCATTAGCCTTTAAGTTAGCTAATGGTTAAGGCCACAAAGTAGGGCTAATAGGTTGGATATAAGAGAGCTTAGTAAGCAGAAAGTGGCAAAAATAAATAGGATGTAGATTATAGAAATAAGAAGTATAAGAGCCTAAGTTTTACAATGTAGTTATTACTAGCCCTTAAAGGTAAGTTGAAGGAATTGTATTAAAGTCTATTATCCACTAACATATAATTTCTCTACTCCAAAATTGAGAACTTTTATAATCCCATTCCTAGCCTTTGATATCTACATCCCCTAGAGACTCCCTTCGTAGTTATGTAGAATAGTTAATACCATATTACAAGATGTATGAAGTATCAGTAGAAAGGTAACTATATAGCCCAATAAATGAGGAATTTTTATCTTTTATAAGAAGTTCCCACAAAAGCAATGCAATGGTTGCTTCACAACTTTATAGTTTCTAGTCTTTTCAACCTAAAATAACCAGTAAATTGTGAAGGAGACAGGGCATGGATGAACAAAATCTATTTTTCATTTTATTCCCATTACATTTGTTTAAGGTAGATATTAATTATCTATACGCAGCATAAGCTATGGCATGATAAAAATCTACTTTCCATGAAACACATCCCCTAAAGAACCCCAAGTAAATAAAATAAGAGGAAGAAAAAGAAATAGGGATAAGAAGGTTGGGGTGAGGCGTCAATTGTCACTACTTCCGACGTATGCAAATGCTGGAACACTGCCCCGTAGAGAAAGAAAAAGAAAAAGTTTGCTAGTTCGTAAAATCCGCAAGAGTCCAAGAGGACAAATTCTATTACTGCATCAGAGCTTTTGCTCGTGCTGCATATGAGTTATTCAGATACGAGAAAGAGAGAGATTTCAGGTTTATTCGGACACGAAAAAAGCCATCCAACAAACGCGATCTGAAAGCCACACACACGAATGGAGAATATAATAATGTAGCCGACATATTCGCGGTATATTTTTCTCGCCGATAAATCCAGCGCCATCATGATATATGCCATGTACATGTACATGTACATGTATGAGCATCCTTTGTCTAGTCGTACTTTGGTTTGAACAGCACCATGGCCGGATTCAGTCATATTCTGCCATAATGATATATTTTCCCCCGTTGGATTTGTATGGCGGAGCCAACGAGGAGAAATGACTATGATGAATATGTGCAAATGAACATTTTATAAATTTGATAACAGTATTTCAGTCATAGCGAATACAGGTTTTCACGCGACAAAAAAATACAATACCATATCGAAGGCGATGTGAGTGCCGCATTATGACACAGGCAGAATTCTTGGAAATGACAGAAAAGGAAAAAAAAAAAGAAAACGGCGTCAAACTTCAGTCACATCAGGGTTGAAAAAAAAAAAAAAAAAAAGGCATGATATCATAATGTATACCTTACTAGCGCAATCAAGACCGAACCATCCTGAGCTTTGGCATTCCCGCACATTAGAGCTTCCCGCTCTTCATCACTTTCTGTTCAGTTTCCAATACCAACTTGTTGAACCTCCGGAAGCTCCCAAACCCTTCCAGAAACGTTCCCACAATCCAAGCCCACCAAACTTTCGACAGCGGTTTAACGTCGTGTTTCCGCAACTTCCTGAAGTGCATGATAAACGCTTCGACAGCATGGAGGATTACCATAAAAGTAAAGACTTCTTGGTGATATTTCAAAAAGAAATCACCCAGCATGTCGTTCCCTAGCAGGCAGTATCTTTAATCTCCTCTTATTAGCAAACTTTTTTCTTGACGATGCGTAGACAAAGGAGGGGGAACGTACTCCCTCACGAATGCCCCCTTCTGAAAGTTGCTTCCAAACGCGAAACTATAAAATCCGAACCCAACCGCTGACACCACCGCCCATCCCACCGGAAAGGCGGGCGGAACCCATTTCTCAACCTTCCACATGCTCCTCCCTAGCCCCTCCAAGGCTTCAAACGCCATTTTAACTAATTTGACTCTGGCTTCCTCCAGATTAGCCATCGGAGGCCTGATCGGGATAAACGTAGTCGTGCTTCCGGTAGGCGAGGACTTGAGGTTTATGGTCATCCGTTCCAAATCGATATCAACCAGCTCGGCTGTATCCGCGATTTTCTTAGGTATCTTCGCATAGAACTGGCAATAGTCCGAAAGGGTATCGGAATGGTCGGCGTTCATGTGGCTAATGATCCGTTCCTTGGCGGCAGCATCCGACGGGGGACCGCGGCTTGTAGCGGAAGGGGGGGACGCCATCTCGGGTGAGTACGCACAGATACCGAAGTTCGAAACGGTTTCTTAGGAGGACGACTAAGATGGCGATGTTCGGATGCTGTAGTGCGCAGTGCAAAGTAGCGAGATTGCGGATGGGAGGAGGCCACAACGGAGCTAATAAGCTTGTAGCCACATGTATTTACGGAGCAATTGTCGGAACAGTGGGAAGAAGCAGATCCGGTTCAAGCAGGGGTGAGAGATAGGAGGTTGAAGTACTAGTACACCCACACCTTGATATGTATCCCGGATGCCAAGAGTTGGCGTGCCTTTGACCCTGTCGGTATATCAAACTGCCATCAAATTGTACCCCCATCTATACGATCGCTACTCATAAATGGAGGGAAATTATAAATATAACACTACGTTCTGCTCGGGTAGCTTGCCTGGTAGACGCCCGCCCGCCGCCTCCACTGACCAAGAGACCCGTGCGCAACCGGTCGCAGACGCAACAGAGAATAAGGAAGAGGAATTACGGGGCGCAGATATGGAGGAAGGAGTGAATTACGGTCGTAGGATTTATTCAGTGGATGCGATTGGAGAGGAGTATGCTCTTCGTTTGCGGTAGATTTTTTTTTTTTTTTTCCCCCTTTTTTTCTCTTCGTTCCCTCGCTCATAAGTCTCCGGAATCGCATTTGTTATCAAATTTATTTTCTACGGTAACAGGGATTTTGCAACGTAAAATCTCATCCGGGTCCGGTATTAAGTTTTATCCGGTATATCGAACAAATTTGTGTGGAGATCGCAGGTTCGAGCGAACTCCATCCGGTACATCAAGGGAACCGGTATAGCGAGATCCGGTATATATCAAAGTGTAGCTGTAGAGTAGACGTAGAGTACCTTGGTGGACTTTTGTGGGGTCCGGAAAAGTACCTTTCCGGCTCGGTTGGCGCACTAACTTGTTATCTAATCCGATTCACCCCCGTGTTCCAATTGAGGGATTGGCGGTTGCGTGTTCTCGAGCGTGCGGGGTGCTCGAGCGAGGAAGCACTTGGCCGAGGTATGTACTCTACCCTCTATTATCTGCACGGAATCTGGACGCACGCGCACTTTTGTTACTGTAGTGCCTTAGGAGAATTAAGGACGTAGGGAAAACCCGCAATTGTAATCCCTCCAGCAGCCCGTAAGATGATTTTTTCCAGGTCGCTTGGAAGAGGTGAAGCATCTGAGCATCGCTTTGCCCCCCAGCTAAAGTATTACAGCGTACCTTTGAGAAACGGAGTACCCTTCCAAAATGGGTTTCGACACATTCGAGCACAGCTAGCATATAATGCCAAGCCCTTATGCTGAACATTTCTCAGTGTCTTACAAAATTAATAAAATAATGATGATGTTCATAATAATAGGAATTTGGATTCCTTCAGTCACTATTGTATGGACAGGGCGTGTACACTCAATTAAGAGCAAAGACATAATCGCATACATAGGAGCGTCAGGACGTACCTTCATCTGCTAAGCACTGTCAGGGTAACCTTCATACGGCGATGTTCATAATAATACTTTGAATTCCCTAAGCACCTTTGATGCTTACAGAACTGGGACGCGTACACAAACTTAATTGCAAAGGCATAGGTTCTGTAGCTCCCATTTAGGTTAATGCTGGAGCTAAAGGTCCACTCCTTACTAGGTAGAAGTGTGATACCAATGTAGGCAGACATGGTAATAGGCTGCAGAGTCCATAGACTAGCTTAAGCTGCCTACAGGTTAAACTGCTGATTACCTTTCTCAAGACTACCAGGGTTGACTTATACCTAATAGAGTTAAGGGCAGTGACTGGCATTCATTCAAGTTTGAAAGTACCCTAGTAGACCCCTTAGGGACTGGTTTTAAGAGTTCCTACTACCGTCATGCTTATTAGCCCTTCGCTACCCTCACTACTACTCAGATATTGAATGTAGGGCAATGGGAAAGAGTCACCAGTAATGTGTTAACTGGGCCCTTGCTTCCTCACACTAAGCTGTTCATAATAATAATAACAACAACCCTTATATATTATAAATACAACTTGCTAAGATGTAAAGAATGCAATGTACACCCCAGAGTACTTAATAGAACATTGAAACAGAGTACACTACATACACCAAAAATTCTAAATAAATCAAATCCTATTTACTGATCTCCCTACCATATAATTCTTTACTAGACTCAACCCTCTGCTTTGCTCCTAGGAGCCTGAAGTATATATTTTAAAATCTGTTAATTTAAAGCTTAGTTAGGATGAAAATTTTCCATAAATGGTATATATATAAACAGTAATTCTATATGAAACCCTAAACACTTAAAAAGTTCTAACACTATCTCTATTTACTAAGAACTATCTTTATTTAGTTTTGAATAAGTATACATACTTTTATTTTTGACTACAATTTGCAAAGGTGTATATGAAAGGTTATGCCCCTTTGTATATTTAAGAAAACTTTGTAAAGCATTACACTCTACTAAAAATTAATTGCTAATAAATCCTTAATTTTTAATCACTCTACCTTAAAAGGCTATGTAATCTTTACTGGTAACCTACTACTTTATAATAGAGAATCTTAAGTATACAAAGAAGAAATTACTAATATAAATCTTAGTCAGAGTCTATAAATATATAGATAAGCCTAAAAGTACACATATAGGAGGAATTGAAATCTACATTAAAAGGAAAACTAAAGTCAATTGATTATTTTTTTTTTTTCTAATACATTATCTCAAAAGTTGATAAAGAGAGTAAGATAAAATATATAATACAACCTCTGTAATTAAATAACCCCTAAAGGTTTTATTAAAGAAAAGAAAAGAAGTGAAAAAAAGAAGGAAATCATAAAATAGTACTCTAGATTTCTATAAAATTATCCCCCTTCCTAAACAATATAGAAAATTTCTCCTGAGTAATATTAAAAAATAAAACAAAAATAGTATATCCATATAAAACTCTAAATACTTAAAAGGCTATACTACTAACCCTAGTTTATAGAAAAAAAATATTTTTTATAGATTTACAGTCATCGTAGCCTAAACTCCTTAGTAGCTTACTAAGGAGTCTAATTGTACTAGTAAGGATACCTTGACATTTATTATGACTATCTTTAATAGCAATAAGTAAACCTATATTCTCTATTGATATACCATTATTCCTCTTACAGGAAAAGTTAAAAAGTACATTCCTTTTAACTCTACTACCCTATATAGTAACTACTAGGCTTTTAGCTATTACTAAGGTAAATACAATTACCCTTCTTATAATCTTTATAGTGTAGAACATGATATATTAAAGTATACTTATAGGAGTAGTGGTGTGGTACGAGCGACAAGAATTACACCAAGGTCACCAAGATGCCCCCAGCGATCCTACCTGCCTCTAATCCTCAACGCCCGGGAAAACTAAAAACGACGACTACTCGATCAGCACTTATAGATGTCTTTACGTTCTCGGAAGTAAGCAAAGGGTTACGGCTATGAAAAGGAGGGTTATTTAAAACCAGTGTTTTTCTTCTATTTCCCAAAATAATTTTTCCAATTTTCAGAAATCCGTTAATCTGGGAATGTAGAATTTTTGCCCAGTTTTATTTATGTAATAATTTTTGTCTCTCTATAATGCGGAATGTAGTTGTAAAGGAAATATAATTTTTATTATTGCACAGCGTCGTCTCGCTTTCCTGTGATATCTCGCTTCCCGGTGCTATATGCTGCTAATTTCAATTACGCTTAGTTGTAAAGTAGTTAGGAAATAAAATATACTTCCTACAATACTAAGTTCTAAATATACCTTCCCTACACCTCAATTTGTATACTAATTATATTTTGTATCAGGTGAATCTAGAGCACTATGATAGATTTTTTTTTTTTTTTTTTTTTTTTCTTTTTTTACAAACACAATACCAATTGACAAAGATACTAGAGAGGTACCCCTAAACAATCATCACAAGGTAATACAACTACTTACCTGCATATCTCTATTTATTTCATAGTATTAACTATTTCTAAAGGTCATTCACACTATTAATACCTGTATTCAGCTTATTTTTAGTCATTCATTATCATAACTACTATTAGAAAATATTTTGTGATTTTAATCAAAAATATGATAGATAGAGATCTTAAGCTATCATAAGAAAATTACTACTCTAACCTATAAAGCAAGTAATTTAAATCTATAGCTTATACTACCTAAGGGATTATAGAACCTAACCGTAAGCTAGGATGTTTAAGGATCAGCCTCATGCTTTCAAAAGGTATTACCGCTATTCTCAGTAGAAAATACCAAAGGAGAGGGACCTGGTATTACTCTGAACATTTTTTAGTAGACATGGTACACTGGAGGAAGCTAGAGCCATACTGGGAAGGACCTTATGTTTTGTTTGGTGGGGCAGGGCATGCTTCTGGTCATTTTGATTTGAATTATATAAATACTAGAGAGGTAGATAAGGTTAGAATTGAAGAAAGAGCATTGTCATTTAGGCCATTTTTTCCGCAGGAGGGAAAATGGTCCATTTGAAAAGAATTTGGTAGAGAATGTGAAATTGAATTCTGCGACCTGTCGGGTTGGCAGAAGTCAGCATAACCGGCTGAGAAGTACACCAATTTTGGAAGCGTTAGTTTGTGATCATTACGATAATTAGTTCAGGTATTACGGGTTCTTTCGGGGGTTCTTTTTTTGCTTCGGGTGGGGAATTGCTAGGAGCTTTTTTTGTTGCTTTTTTTACACGAGTTAGAATGTCGTTCAGTTCGTTAGTTAGATTTCTCATGTTTTCGATTTTCATTTTCGGCGGTGTCGCCTCCTTGAAAAATTGTGGGCATATCTATTGGTCGAGGATTTTTCAGTGGGGTCTGCGAGCAGCGCGCAGGACCCCCCTCCCGCGTCCTCACAACCAATCATTGCGCGTGTATCTGTTCGAATCGAAATGTTCTTTTGTACTTCTTTTTTCGCTCGCACCGTTTGAATCTTTCGTGTCCCCACCAAAATCCGTACCGCAAGCCTACAATATATAGAAAATTTGTGCAGTGTGTGGGTATTTTGGCACACGTGGTAGTAGTTATATTTGCACACGTCTTCTGCTTACTAATTTCCATTGCAATTTGGAATCGAATTTCTATTGTATAGATTGATATTAAACATAAGAATATAAAACCGTTGACACATTAAGAAAATAACCCATAACGAAAATAAAATGAACATGAATGTTAACAAAACTCCAAACCTCGGGTCCCTATTTCCTATATTACTCCATTCGCTTCTCTCATGCCCCTTCCCAAGATTATTGGTTTTGCACCTTAACTAGAATAACGGCCTAACTTAAGCTGGTACTCGTGGAGGTAGCCTCCCTTTGTACGATTCTGCCAAGCTAGAATTTGACCGCTCCATCTTCAGTTTTTCTTGTCCGGGTGGAGGAGGAGGGAGTCTGGAAGGTGGGGTATCTGCATCACCGGGCGGTGGAGGAGGAGGAGCTCTGTTAGGTGAACCATTCTCCGTACCGTTCAGGTCTTGATCATAGTTCGGGATAGAAGGGCGAGCTCGGTTAGGCGATTTGGCTGGTTGTGAAGAGGTTGATGAATCAGAGCTGGGACTGAACTGGAGCGAGAGTCGCTTGGCTTTCTCTTCGAGAAGCTTCTCGGTTTGGCGGAGACGAGCTTCGAGCTCAGAGAGCTCTCTGGATTGCAACGAGACGGATTGTTTCCTGGTTACATGTCAACTCGCGTTCCGCAGAATTCCCAATTGGGCGGAATACTGAAGACAGGGGCAAGGGGAAAGAATTTGTGTGGGGCAGAGTGAGAGGTACTTTTCGGCAACGGTCATACTAAGCTTTTCCAAGTTGTCATCGATCATAAATAAACCGTCAAGTTGTGCAGAAAACGACTTCGCGAGAGTTCTGTTATTGTTCGTAAAGTCTGTCAGTTACTTTCCCTAAAAACGCAGGTGCCCGTGTAGGTATCCCTAGCTCAACCTTGCAGACCGTTGGGTGGCAGCTGAAGGGACTAAACTCACGATTGAGGCCTGGTTTTCGGCAGAAAATCATCTTCGATATCCGACATGTTTTCTCAAATCCAAAAATTTCAATTAACGTAGGGCTAGAGAGTGTACGAGAAGACGTTGTTGTCGTTGTCGTTGTGAAGAAGCAGGAGGGAGAGGAAAGGAGCTGCACCCCGCGAGTTAGGACTGGTTGGATTGGGCTGGGACTCGGCTAATAAAGATAGCGGGGGTCGGCGACAGCACCAGAACACGAAATCAAGCAAATAGACGTCCACAACCTCAAACCCAGCAATCCCGAGTCGACACACGTCCTCGCGTTCACCTGCTCTAGGTTTCAAATCTTGAAAAAAAGTGACTCCAATTTTCCTTGCCGTGACCGCTTCGGTGCGTTACAGCTCACAGCTCACGCGCAAGAAAAAGGGGTGTCACGGGAGAAGACGAAGACATAAAGGAGTCCTCGGACACACAGGAAAAGAGCTGAGGGCTTTTGGTGGCTAGCGGTCAATAACACTTTGTTGCTACGGTACTTTAATGCGTGAACAGGGGTGTTCCTAAAGGGAAAGAGAGGTTGTTGGCCCTAGACACATTAGAAACTATGCACCCTAACAAGAAGACTATCGAGGATGGGGTCGTGATCGGCAGACGAGCAATTTTTAGCGCAAGGACCATCAAACCCCCCTCTTCCCAAAACAGTTATCTACATCTGGTTTGGGTTGGCTTGGACTCTTTCAACTTATTGAGATCAAAAGAAGGAAGGTATCGTGACATTTAATTTAACTTGATCTGGAAGAAAAATAAATGTGTTGCAAGTCACTCAAATATGCGGATGACGGCAAAATGCCATATACAATCTAACAATAGGGGGCCATGCAGAAGGAGAGTTAATCCAATACCCATCGTGGCCAATTATGATAGCTATTAACTATCTTCAAAGGTGGAAAACAACCTTGTCAATGAGAGTACAGGCACGATCTTGAGCCTTTATGTACTTTGTACATGTACAAATTTCACTTATTAAATGTCGTTTAGATGAGGAAACTGCACTAAGTAGGACTTCTAAATGCCTGCACGTGATTTTCCTGCATACATGTGGCATATCTACTGACCCGGAAAAGGAGCCTTATAGTGTACCGACGACCTGGTTGAGAAAGCCATGATGCAGTTTACTTGGAAGCTCACCCGATGCACTATCACAAGGAAAGATCTTTTGGATGATCCAAATCCTTCTGAAGGATTTATCGAGGTAACTACATGTAAGCACGTGGTGATACGAAACACTTTTGAAACGCCGTATGACTACTTTCGCTAGCACTCCTCGGTTTTGGTTAAAGAATTATCGCGGCCTAGCGTGGCAGACTTCGCTTCAATAAATCGTCACTTTCAGGTTATTAGACGCACTGGTTGGCTTAAGGTTCTCGCGTGGCTTTAACCATGAAACGGTTTGTCCCTGGATGCCTTCTGGAAGTCGGCAGATTGAAAATTTAAACAGTTCAAACCCCCGCTTGCCGCAAAGTTTTCGGCCAAATCAGCTAACGAGAGGTTATTAGCCTATGATGCTACTTCTGGTACTTTAATTACCTTAAACTAGTTAACAATAATGAGGAGAATCACAGCTGGAATTAAATACGCTAAATACTAAGGTTCCCACGTGAGCCGAAATCAAGCGGTAACCTTGTCATTCTAATAGGTAAGACTTTCTCTATGATAGATTCGTTCGGGCTGATAATTTATCAGAATTGGAATGAAATGTCTTCGCTAATCCAAGAATCCTCTGAAAGCATCGCAAATATTACAGTACGTATAGTATTGCTACATAAGCTCCTAATAATTCGTAATGGACGGAACGAAAGAAAATATACTTTAAGTAAAGATATTTATGCTGTTGTATGAAAAGGTAAGTCGTGGATCGCCGCCCGCATTCTGTGCCAAAAAATAGAATAAAATGAAAAAATTAATATCTGAAAAAAGATTTAACGAATCACTCCTATTTCTAGGCGTAGATTTCTTCACGTGTTGCTCGGTCCCTAGATAGTAATCTCGATGCAAATGCCCAAACGTACACCCGCATACATTACATACATATTGAGAATAATTAAAAGCCAAACAATCCCAGCATCGATTATGTGCTTGCGCCTTCCTTCGCGAGACATTCTTATACTTATGATTAATAACCATAAACGTGTCGCAGTATTATTCATCTACTGGGTTTCTTGAGCGCAAAAGCATTCTTTCTGTCTCTAATGCCACAAAATCTGGTAAACGTACGTACCCAAAGTACATGCATCTACATGTACATTACTCTGATTTTTATAACGTCATGCAGAAGACGCGTATCCCTCAATGCCTTGGTTGCGATAACAAATATGATACACGTAAATTCCGGGGGCTTGCGCAACACGCAGGTATTGAAGATTTCAACCCCATGAAAAAGAAAAAAAAAAAAAAAAAGTGAGACCAATTATCACACTTTACAAGTGCAAATTTTATTTCGTGGAGATTTTTCATGCTTCTTTATTATGCTACAATCTACTAATGGGGAACGAAAATTCAAATTTAACTGAAAATTTATTTTTCTGCAGCCTTCTAAGATTCAAGAAGATCTAAGCGTGGCCAAACCACCCTTCCCGCTTTCCCGTAACTTAAACATAGCGACGATGCCTTAGCTTCGGCTTTCCGTTACCTTACCTAATATAAGTATAAACTGCTCATTAACGCTCTATCACCATACACTTATTACTATTAGCTCTCCCTATAATATTTGTTATACGAACACCACACACTATTTCTTTTATTTCACTACAACCACCTCAGTGCTGTCCACCAACGATCCATTTCACGTGAATATCTCAAAAAATCACAAATTCTCACTCGACTCTCCCGAACAAAATCCAACCGCAAACGTCACTACGAAGCTTTCCCGGTAGACGATAGAGGCCACATATCTTGAGTGAAAAATTTTTTCACCCAATGAGAACCAATTTCACGTGACTGAAATCTGAGGATAATGATCTTGGCGTTTATTTACCGGCATCTTTAGTCGTAACTTGCTCGTGATTAGCCGTTTCTCCACAAAACATCGAGTTAACTGAAGCAAATACTCCGGGCCGTCGCAGCGACGCTACGTGATCCTACCCTTCTAGCGTCGTACAAATTTTGTTTATCGAAAATCCTCTTACCGGAATTTGTCTGCATACATATCAGTTACTCGATGTCCGCCGATTGGTCCCTAATCCAACTTCAGCGCTTCCACGACGCTAGGCGAAAATCTTCACCCCGAACACCCTCAGAACAAGGATTACCAGGCGTACTTATTTCTAAATAACCCATATATATCCGCTTGACCAATCCGCAACGGGTGCGAGACGCCCGGCTCCAATTCGCCGGAATTTATCACGCTAAATTATCCCCACTCATAAAAAAAGAAATCATGTACATGTACCCAACGGTCCAAACATGCCCCTTCGCCAACTGCGGATCGCAGATGGCGAAACAGACAGAGACAGCCCTTTCTTCTTTTTTTTGATGCAAGTCACTTTTTTTTAAACCATTTCTTATGTCCGATTCCCGGAAACGATGCGATGCCCAGGGGCATTTTGGCGATAAGGATTCGCCGTAAGATACGTGGGGAAATCTATTTTGTTTCACTTGTCGGCGTTAACATGTAGTACTAACATCCCCGGCCGTTCGTCTTGCTCTTCGAATATATATATGTGCCTGTGGGAGGGGAAATCCTTGCCGAAGATTTCTAAGTGATCCGACGGTGCTTATAATATTCTAACCAAGGGACTTATCTTTAGTGGCAATCAATACTCTACCTTCTACGTGTAACTTCTTCCTACGATAATCAGGGGGTTGGCGATACATAAACTCAAAGGGGCGGATCTTGTTACGTGCGCACGCACACCGAACGGCGAAAACCGACACGCCCCCGACGTTTACATTTGGAAGAAAGAGTGGAGTGAAATGGCACCTGCGTTCGAAGAAGGCACTTTCAGAAGGGATTTGGGAGCGAGACCTACCATAATGACGGAGCTAGGGCTTAAGGATTTTGACTGCTTGCCAGAGGAATTGTCTGTCCACCAACTTATCATGGTTAATTTTAATTTTATTTTTATTTTTTTTTCATTAGGATGTCGCGAAATTTTATTAACAAGGCGGAAACAGAACTGCGGAATATGCAGCCTGGAGTCTACCGAAAACCGAACTAGGCGAACTCAGGAGCAGAGCACGATGGATTACGATTAAACCGCGCGAGCTGTTCGTCGCTGGAAAAATCTTCCTGAAGCCAACAGGGTATTTGTCGGATCACAGTTGTGAGTAAATATGACGCCTAAACCCCGAGCCTTGCGCCCATAGTTCGAACGGAAAATTTAACGGAATTATTCGTAGGGGACGCGGACCGGCCGAGATTGTCCCGCTTTCGACGTGAGTAACCCGTGTTTTAAAAAAAGTAAACGAGGCAAGCCTAACCAAAGCCATAGCTACGACCTCAACCCGCTGCGTTCGCGACATTAAGCGGGATTTTTCGTGGAAGATTTACGGCCTTTGTTGCAACCAGGAGACGCAAGCGGAAGCATACTATGTTCGCATCAAATTTGATGATCAAGGTTTATCATCTCCATGAAATACTGCGATGAATTATTCTAATCCTCGCTGACAGAAAAGGATAAAATTTTCTCCGCCTACGCGCATCTTCTCGACGCTACCGCGGCGAAACGGTACCTCAATAAGTCCAGCATTCACCCTTTTGGCGTTGGATATGATCCTGGAGTGCCAACGCAAGATAGAGTTTATATGATAACGAATTGCGCGTGAGTTTAATTAAAAATCCCATGTTTCTGAGGTGTTTTAGTAATTCTTACTGAACTTAACCATCTCCAGAAAACAAACACCTTATCTTCGGAAAATAAATGTGGACCTCGAAGTGTACCTGGACGATACCTGGAAAAGTCTCCCAGCGTCAATCGATCGCCTTGGATTCGCCACGTACAAAAGCGCCTCGAAGAAAAGTATCAAAACCGCACAAGCGCCCCAGGAAATAAATTTTATCGACGATGCGTATTTACGATTTGCGAGGATGACACTGAGGTTTGGGCAAATGAAGGAAAGGACTATCGTTGATATAGGTTCGGCTCTCCATATCGCTAGAATACAATACCCGAGTTTGTTTACATGGAAGAGCTTCTACAGAAACAAACGGAGATTTTTCACCTCACCTCGAACATTCCCGGAACTCCAGTACCATAACAATCCAGAACTGCCGAGTGAGAAATAGTGACGGCTCCGAAGTTTCCATACCTATCCGAACAAAGATACGACTAACTTTCCGAGAGCGAGAACGAAGTAGCGGGTTTCTAAGAAGTCTTGGGAAAAACTTGGCAGCAGAGGCGGAGAAGGTGCTGACACTGTTGAAAAAAACGATGAAAATTGCCGAGAAAAATTCATTATGCATCCCGGAAACATTGGAGGATCAGGAGATATTCGAAATGTAAAGATTTTTTTCACAGAAAATATCTGAGCTCGGAGAGCTAATATCCCTCCTGGAGTTTAGGAACCTTCAGCACGTCGTCAGCAACCAAGATTACTCTATACGACTTAATGACAGCCCCTTTGCGTTCAAAACAAATTTAAATAGTCTTTTCCGCGACTGCACTCTGTTTCTTACACCTGTAGTTAGCTCGAATAGTATGCTCTTGACGATACAGAGTCGAAACGGCCAATACGTTCTTCGACAGCATGGTGTGTTCTTCACTATTCGCAAGTTCGCCATCGTTAGACTAACCCGTAAATACCACAGTACCAAGTCCTATCAGATTCATCGGCTCCATAACGTCCAACGGCTTTACCGGCCCCGAGTATAGTAAACTTCGAGATAGCTCGGAAGGTGTTGAGAGGAATGGAAAGGGGATAATCCACTACATATTCCAAAACGGCGAAGACGGTAGCTCCATCGACCATTCCAATCCACAAACGAAGAACTAACAATTCCAGATTCCGTCTGCCTTGTCGAAAAAGTCGTTTCCATTCTCGAAATCGTCGACGCGCACCACCCGGTCCACCCAGCACCGCATACTTCCATGACAGCACCACCACCAATTTCCTCTCTGGTAACATCACCGCGTCACCGCCGTATCTCAAACCCCTTCAAAACACACTCAACAAACCGCAAACTAGGTCGACGACGTAAGACCATCGCGACCCTCCAGAGTTCCGCTAGTACACAAACTTTCGTCCATCATACTCATCATGTGCATTCACATTCCGAATCCCATATCCGCCCTCCGAATACCGCCACTGGAACCAGCAGCCACGAATTTGATGATATATATGAGGCTTACGCAGATAGTCAGATATATGAAACCCCATCGGATGAATCAGGCTCTGCAACTCCGGCACAGGAGCTGCCGGCGACAAGTCTGTGTAAGGTAATGAGTGAATTTAAGGCAAGAAACGAAACACAATTGGAATTGGCAGTTGGAGATCTGGTTATTGTAGAGGTGTGGGAAAAGGATTGTAAGTATCTTTCTCACGAACATTTGGCGTAACAAGCTAAGATTTGTAGGGTGTCTAGCGAGCGTGGCGAGCAGCAGAAAGAGTGACAAGAAGAAGGGATGGGTTCCGAGGAATGTATTAGATCCGAGATCTTATTTTTAGATAGATTGCTTTTTTTTTTATTTTTTTTTTTTTTATTTTTTGGGATGAGAAAAAGCAGTTTTCTTTTGGGTATCATTGACATTTTGAGACGGTAGGGTGCCTGGTGTTTTGCTTTTTTTTATATTTGGGCTGGATTACAAAAAGTGGTCGGATATGTACAATACGTTACTCAATGCTCTGGAAGCAGACTTCACGTTTATATATTTGAAGTGTATATTAATCCAATCAAAAAGTTATCGGGTATCTCCAATTTGCGGAGTCTAGTTCGTAACTTGAACAGGAATCCTCCTCCCTTCCACTTATGTGAATGCATTAAAACAAGTAAAAGTACCCAGGGCTTCGGTATGAAATTTGAGTCATGGTAAAGGTAGTGGTACCAGAGTTTTACAGTGTGTCGATATTCCTGGGTTAATTAATTGGGTTATCAAGAATGCTTGAGTGTGAATTCATGCAATATCACTCGTGGATTATTAGTGGCTTGTAAAAGAGTAGATCTTTCCAGTCATATGTACGAAGAATATTATCACCGAAGACCTGAATATTTTTTTTTTTTTTTTTTTCCCCTCCCGGGATTAGAATTTACGCGGAAATATTTACAGCCATGATTCTAAAAATTGAGATAATTTAGTTTCCGGGAACAGTTTTTCCGTATCCGTGGCGTGACAGAAAGACAAGCTGTAACTTTGCGTCGAGCTAAAGTCGAACAGAATATTTTAATCTTATATCACCATTTATCGTAATCCTAGCATCAAAAGAAAAATCATTTACCGATTTAAAATTACTCTTCATTAACCAATAACATTAACTGCACTGCTTCAGTTCCAGATTCGTCCGAATCCCAGCAATTTTTTAGATTATCGTATCAGCCAACTTCCCTCAGCCACGAAGGAAATTGAACGTTAAAAAAAAAAAAAAAAAAAAAAAAGGACCAAAATTATGAACAAGAAGAGGAATAAGAAACATAGCGGTATCTCAGAAAAGTTACCGCCGTACCAGACAAAACAAAAAGAACAGTGAAATCGACACCTCGGACTCCAACCCCTGAACTCCAACCCCTGAACTCCGACCCCGAACCTTCCACCCACGACCCGTGACCGGAAAGGAGAATTGGGAAAGAAAACCGGAAGTAGTTGCTCGGGGGCAACACAGGAACAATGAATAAGCAATGCAAAGAAAAACGTATGTTTCAAACACACCGTGCTCTCATACTGCCGGTGAAGCATATCCCGATAACTTGATGTATGAAGACTTCGTTTCGTTTCGCTCGCCGATGGCTTCGGGGGAAGTCGATCCAGCAACTCCTCCACATCCATGAACATCCTCATCCAACTATCCCGCGCCGTCTTCTGACGAAAAGTTTTGTGTCATCCCTGACTCGCGCAGACAACTTCTGCAATTCCACCATACCGCCTGTCGTCACCCTCCTCAATAGCAATTACATTTGCCACGTCCTATCAATTCCATCTGCAGCATCCCTCCAAACAACTAGAAATGCATTCCTCACAGCATTCAAAGCAACCCGTAAATACCGCGCAGCACTCGCCAAATCCAAGTAGCATTGTCGCACAACACGTATTCCAAAAGTGCATGCAATCCGCCGAATTCGCCGGGTTTGAAGCTCCTCCAAATCCGAAACCTGAAGAAGTATGTTCTTCCCCCGGTCCATCGGCGGACATGGGAACTTGAGCTTGGTAAGGTTGTGAAGACATCGGGTGGTATGTATTTCAATCGTCGTATAGGGGGAAGCTCTGGGAAGTGTAACGGCGTGGACTCAACACGATGGCGACGTGGGCGGATTCTTATTGAGGAATGTTCTTATGGCACTCGAGGGATTGCTACACTCTTATAGAGCTCGGGGGACGACGCGACGTTACTTAAATATATTGCATATGCGAGTGGAGTTCGGAAACGCCACAGGGAGGCCACAAAAAAATGGTTAATAACCTTTCGGCGCCAAGCGCGAGCTTCCGATCGCAAATGTGAGTGGCGGAGCAAAACTCATACATGTACTAGTACACTACGCACCACGTAAGCACCCCTGTGAACTACTATAGCTAGATCAGCCACCTCCTTGCGCAGAAGCAATTCAAATTTCATACAACAGAATGTTTTGTGAATTGACAAGGTGGAATGGATAAACTTGATTTAGAAGCATACCTAGCAGTAACCTCATAATTTCAATTGTTCGGCGGCTCCTAAGTCATGTACTTGGGGTGTGAGGGTAAGTGTGTGACGAGGGGGCAAGTGCATATAGTACTATGTAACGTAGAGATGAGCATATATAGTACTATGTAACGTAGAGATGAGCATATATAGTACTATATAGTATAGAAGGCGAGCACATATAGAGTACTATGTGACGTAGGGGGCGAGCGCATGTGTATAGTACTATGTGCCCGCGGCGACCATATTTTGCAAGTCACAGACTTAATGAGACACCCCAAGTACATGTACTTAATACATGCACCGCAATTCACCGGTAACTTCATGTCTGCAAAAATCTAGCGCCAAGTAAGTATTTTAAAGGGCATCTGTTTCTCAGTTACCGGGTCCTAAAGTCTTGGCCCAAGCAATTTTACCTCATTGGTTGAATCAACTCTTGACTCGCATCTGATTCCTGCACTTTTCCTGCACTTTGGAGACGCCTCACTCCTAATCAAGTAAAAAAAGCATCTGCCAAGTTGTTAGGACTCGGTAACTGAGAAACTCGCTAGATGGGTGAAGACAGTAAATCAGCCCGCGTTAAAGCAGATCTGACGTAAGATGGAAGCCATGTAGATGATAGAAGTTGGCTTTACCACAGCCAGCTGCAAAATCTTGAATCTCTGACAGCGGAGAAGTCGTCGAAACGTGTGCGTGTATTATCCCTAAAATGCGCTGGGATCTAACGCCTATTATCCTGATGGCAGCCCCTTGCTTTTTTTTTTTTTATTTTCTTCCTCATTTTTTTCCTGTTCAGTTTTTTTTTTTTTTTTTTTTTTTTTA